>JAVKPL010003209.1:0-19169 GCA_032173675.1 Gastrolobium villosum
CATTGTTTTTGAATTATTTGCACATATGTCTCACTCAACTCCACCCCAATGGCTGGGGTTTTGTAAAAGCTTTTGAACGTTTTTGCGCGTATCTGACGCTTGTCCCGTCAGTTTGTGTCTTTTTCTATTTTTTTCAAGTTGTATCCTGCCGCACTGGTCGCGAACCTCCTGAACGGAAGGGATGGGTTACAGTTCGCGGAGTCCCAGGTCGCAGGTTGTTCCGAGTTTACACTGACTCCTTTAAACATTTTAAGGATCAGCTTTTCAAAGTTTCCTCCCATCCTGAAAAGGAGGTGTGGTTTCTTAATAACTGCGGGACTGAGGATGTAGAGGGAAAGTTCCCTTTATGTTGGTCGTTTGATCACTTCCGGTTTCCCCCCGCAAGTTACCGTTTTAATGAATCCGAGTTGAGCCCTTCGGATATCAACACGGCTATTGCTATTGGGAGTTACCTGCGAGCCCGACAGCCTGCCAGTGTTGCCTCGTTGATTTACAAATCTCAAGAGGAGCTTGACCTGGAATTAAGTATGTTCATCTTTGCATTTTAATTGTCTCCTGAAATTTTTTGTTGCCGTACCTAACATTTGTTTTATAGTTCCAGATATGGTGGGTCAGGCTCAAGAGGATCAAACCAGTAAGAAAAACGACCAACCTAGTTGGTTATCTGTTTTGAGTCGAGGTGCTGCTGCCAAAGCTGCAGATCCGCCCAGCAAAAAGCGGAAAGTTGTCGATGAGCAGCCTAAGAAACCTGCTGCTGAAAAGCCTAAGACTGTAGAAAAGCCAAGGGAAAACCGGATGAAGTAGCATTTCCGGCTGCTCCAGTGGTGACCCCGGCCGTCATCATGCCCCCTCCACCAGCTGGGATATCCAAACATGTGTTGTGGAACTCAGGTCTTACCACTCCTCTCCGCGAAGCCATCTGCCCGCCAGAGATATTTTTCAACTCTTCTCCCTTCACAGCCGCGCAAATCAAAGAGCTGGAAGATATGGAGGTTGGTTGTATGAAGATGTCGGGTATGGTCCGACCTCTGCTGTCGCTGAAGAAAGATTGTCTTCGGACCTACAACGACTTAGCTGCTTGCCAAGGAGAGAAATCGAAGCTCCTGGCCGAGAAGTCGAAGCTCCTGACCGAGTTAAAAGAGGTCAAGGATGCGCTGGCGAAGGAGAAGACGGAAGGAGAGAAGCTGACGGAGGATCTCTCTTCCACTAGGGAGGCCTTGGCCAAAGCCCAGAAGGATTTCAAGGACCTTAAAACTGTGCACGACTTTAATCATAAGTCGTTGACGGCTATTAAGCAGAATTTTGAAAATCTGGAGGCGAAGCTGGAGGAATCCGAGTCCACTGCCCAAGCTTATAGGAGGGAACTCGAAAAGGCCATAGCGGGTTCTTTTGAGAATGCCCTTAGCCAATTGCGGGTTGTGAATCCCGGGTTGCAGTTTTCCATTCGTGGCATCCATCCTCAAGCCTATGTGAGCAATGGTGCTATCGTTGGGTGTCCTCCGGAATCTCCACCCTGTGATTCGGCCAACCCTAGTGAGGATCGCTCCGTGGAAGAGAAAGGCAAAGAGGTCAACATGTGTCCCCCCCCTTCTTCCTAGTTTTTTGTAAATTTGATTTCCAGACTTTTTAAGTCCTTCCTGTAATGAACATGTGCGAATGTGCATCCGGTTTTATATAATATTTTTAGCTTTTGACTTTCGTCAGCTAGTTTTGTTTAAACAACCTGGCCAAGGTTGGAGCATATTTGACGGATTCCGATTTTGTCATTTTATTTATGACGCATATTTTTGGTTTCGTTATGCAAACTAAACCGGCATATACACAGATCAAAAACGTGTCTATGTGAAGCTTTCCAAGGCAGAAGCAATCGTAACACCTACCCATCCCCTTCTGTAAGCAAAGGGTGAAAGGTAACTTTGACCTGATCAGGGTCATCGTTAGCAGATTGCATCTCCTGACTTGGTGAGAATTCGACATCAATAACAAATAGGAGTAGATCTTAAATAAGAAATAAATCCTCATTTATTTAATTGTTCGAGTAATATAAAAATGCCAGCATATTTGGCTTTAAAATAAAGTCCCTAGTAGAGGATAACTTTTATTATATAATAGATGAGAATTGCTCAACTATAATATGTCTTGAGTTTGTCCGCGTTCCATGTTCTTTTAATTGGTTTGCCCTCAATTGTTTCGAGGACATATGCTCCTTTTCCGAGTTTGCTTTTAACTCGGTAAGGGCCATCCCAATTAGCTGCTAGCTTGCCTTCTTTTGCGTTGCGGTTACCAACGTCTGCCCTTCTGAGAACTAAATCATTGATCTCGAAGCTTCTAGGTCGCACCTTTTTATCATGCTTGGCCGCCATCTGTTGTTTGGCCGTGATATCTCGACAATGAGCTAGAACACGAGTTTCCTCAATGAGATCTAACTCGGTGGTGAGCATTTTGCTGTTTTGCTGCTCGCCTTGCCTTATACCATTCATCCGCCTCCAAGAGGCCTCTCCGACTTCAACTGGAATCATAGCCTCACAACCATATGTCAATCTGAAAGGAGTTTCTCCTGTTGAAGTCTGGGTACTGGTTCTGTATCCCCATAAAACGAAGTGTAACTGTTGAACCCAGCTTCCTTGGGCGTCGTTCATACGTTTCCTAAGTCCTTCCATAATTATTTTGTTAGCTGCCTCAGCCTGTCCATTCGACTGTGGGTGTTCGACGGAAGCGAAGCGGTGCTTGACGTGAAAGTCCTGCATCAATTGTTGGAAGCTTTTGTCTGTAAACTGGGTTCCATTGTCTGTTACCAATTCAGCTGGTATCCCGAACCTGGAAATTATGCTTTTCTCGAAAAATTTCCGGATTCTGGCAGAGGTGATAGTAGCTACTGGTTCGGCTTCTATCCATTTCGTGAAATAATCTACTGCCACAATTAACCATCTTAGTTGTCCTTCAGCTGGTTTGAATGGTCCTAAGAGGTCCATTCCCCATTTGAAGAATGGCCAAGGAGAGGAATATGTAACTCATTTCCTCTGGTGGGAGAGAATATGCTTGGCATGTTTTTGACAGCTATCGCATTTTTTCACATGCTCCTTTGAATCCCTCTCCATAGTTGGCCAGTAGTATCCAGCCCGCAGCGCTTTTCGAGCTAGTGCTTTGCCACCCATATGATGCCCGTTGATGCCTTCATGGATTTCTGACAATACGTAATCAACATCTTCATAACCAAGACATTTTAGCATCGGGGTATGCAACCCTTTCCGAAACAGCTGATCATCTACCATTGTATAGTGCGTCGCATCTCGGATGAGTTTCCGAGATTCCAGAATGTCTTCTGGTTTCGTACCTTGTTCCAGGTACTCGATGATAGGGTGCCGCCAATCTGTCGTAGCGGTGATCATCATGATGATGCAACTCGGGTTGGGCATATTTTGCTGTATTACCGTCCTTGTGGTTTCCTGGATTCTTTAACCAAGTAGCTGGCCAATTTGGATAATATATCAGCTCGGCCATTTTCTTCCCGAGGTATGTGCTTGATCTGGGCTGTGTCGAAGTTGGCCATCAATTCTCTTACCTTCTGCAAGTATTTGACCATTAATGGTCCTTTTGCTTGGTATTTGCCATCTATTTGTGATGCCACTAACTGGGAGTCAGTGAACACCATCACGTGGTTGGCTCCGTGATCTTTAACCTGTGATAACCCAGCTATTAGAGCTTCATACTCGGCTTGATTATTTGACGTTGGAAAGTTTAACTTCAGAGAGTGCTCTATGGTGATTCCTTCTGGGCTTTCGAGAATGACACCAGCGCCACTCCCCTTTTGGTTAGAAGATCCATCAACAAAGACTTTCCAAGTTCTGCCGGTTTGGTCTTGTTCCTGGTGTGATGACGTCATTTCCATTACGAAGTCGGCCAAAGCTTGCGACTTAATAGCCTTCCGACTTTCATAACTGATGTCGAATTCACTTAGCTCAATTGCCCAACTTGCCATCCTTCCTGCCAAGTCTGGTTTATGCAACACTTTGACCTTGTATCGTAATTCGGCTCCAACCGTAATTCGGCTCCTTGTAGCGCCCTGCTAATGAAGTAGTGCGGTCTCCTTGATTAGGATTGGGCTTCCTCACCCACAGCCTTTTCCAATCCGCTGTTGCTTCCTTTTTTAGTAGTTTGAAGAACGGGAGGGCCTTTTCCGCCGATTTGGGTAGAAAACGTGTCAATGCCGCGATTCTGCCCGTCAGTTGTTGTACTTCTTTTTTATTTTGGGGCTCCCTCATATCCAGAATTGCTCTACATTTTTCGGGGTTTGCTTCGATTCCCCGGTGAGTTAACATGAACCCCAAGAATTTGCCTGCTGGAACGCCAAATGCGCATTTGGCCGGGTTGAGGCGTATGCTGTAGGTTCTGAGTTTGTTGAAAGTTTGTTCCAAATCCTTAATGTGCATTGCCGCACAAAAAGATTTGACAATCATATCATCAATGTAGACCTCAACATTCTTTCCCAACTGATCTTCAAAAATCTTGTTCATCATTCTTTGGTACGTGGCTCCTGAATTTTTTAGGCCAAATGGCATTACGTTGTAGCAATAGTTCACCTTTTCAGCAATGAAGGCAGTTTTCTCCTGGTCCTCGGGATACATTGGGATCTGGTTGTATCCCGAATATGCGTCCATGAAGGATAAAAGTTGAAAACCAGCCGAGTTGTCGACCAGCTGGTCTATATTGGGCATTGGGTATGAGTCCTTGGGACAGACTTTGTTTAGGTCTGTATAGTCGGTGCAGACCCTCCATTTGCCATTTGGCTTTTTAACCATCACGACATTGGCCAGCCATGTGGTGTATTGTATTTCTCGAATGAAACCTGCCTCCAGCAGTTCCTTGACATGATCTGCCAAAACTTGTTGTCGTTCTGGTCCTAACTTCCTTTTTCTCTGGGATATCGGCACTGATCCTGGGTAGACTGATAGTTTATGGCAACAGAATTCCGGGTCGATACCCGGAATCTCTGATGACGTCCATGCAAAGACATCTTTGTTGTTCCTGAGAAACTCCGCAATTTCTGCTTTGAGGGAAGGATCAGTGGACTTGCCAATTCGAGTGCATTGACCGGGTTTGTCTCCCAGGGTTAAGTCTTCCAATTCTCCATCGGGTTCTGGGCGTGGGACTGTGTCTTCCCTCATGTCTAGTTCAACAACATTTACCGCTTTCCTCTTGCCTTCCTTCATCCCTCCGGTGTTGGGGATGTATTTATCTCCTGGATGGGCTCGAGGGGGGTTTATCTCCTTTACTGTGTCGAAGTAACAGCCTCGAGATTCTTTCTGATCACCGCAGACTGTGATGACTTCATTGGTACTACTCAACATTTTGATCTTTTGGTGCTTGGTGGATACCATCATGTCCCATTCATGTATTGTGGGTCGACCTAAAATCACATTATATTCAGAGGGGAAGTCGGCTACTATGAACCGTACGCGTTCTGATTTAAACGTGTTTTTTGTTCCCAACGTTAATCTTAGATCTATGTATCCTTTGGGAGTGGTGTGTTGCCCATTGAAGGCAATTAGTTCAGTTCTGCAAGGGTGCAGATCTTCTTCGTCGAGATGCATTTTTTTGAATGCGTCCCATAATATGATATCAGCACTGCTTCCGGCATCAATGAAGATTTTTTTAACCCGGCAGTTGACTATAGTTCCTGCGATGACGAGTCCATCGACATGTCCAGGCATTATTCCTCGCATGTCCTCCTTTGTAAAATATAGCAAAGGAGGATCCTGTTCTCGTTGTGCCTGCTTGAAATTGGGATGGTCTCTGACGGAGAAGACTTCCCTTAGGTATTTTCGTCTTGCGTTCATTGTGTCACCACCACCTCCAAGGGCTCCGCTTATCACGTTGCATTCAAAGGCTACTTCTGAGAATTCATCCTGACTGGGACCTTTCCCGGAAGTGATGTTTTCTGGGGTCTTATTTTCTTGTGGATTCCTGTTTCTCTGACTGTTGTCAAACTTTCTTTTTTTATTCTTGCCTCCTTGTGTTTGGATCACATACTGCCTTAGTCGACCATCTCTTACAAATTTTTCAACTGCATCTCTGAGATCCCAGCATTGATCTGTAGTGTGACCGGGTCCGTCATGAAATGCGCAATATTTTGACTTGTCCAGTCCGCCTCTGTTAAATATAGGCCGAGGTCTTTCCACCTTTCGCATGTCCGTCATGGCCACCTCTCTCCAAATTTGCGATCTCGGGGCGTTCAGCGGGGTATATTTGTCATATTTCCCCATCCGATCTCTGGAATCCGGGATGCGCGGCCTGTTTTCTTTTTTCCGGAAATCGTTACGATCCCGGTGCTGTGGCAATGGGTTTTTGTCTTTCAGAAGCATGCCCTTTGCCTCTTCTGGTTGGGCATTGGCTATCTCCATCTGCTCGAGTTCTAAGTATTTCTTAGATCGAGTTCTGAATTCTTCTAGTGTCTTGACAGGGTCTTTGTATATCGATTTGGCCAATCTAGATGATCCGTCCAAACCGGCAACAATGAGGTGAACGTGAACGTTCTCTGGTAAGTTAGGTACTTGTAGCGCGGCGTCTTTGAATCGATTAAGGTATTTTTGGAGGGTTTCTCCAGGATTTTGCCGTATTTTACCGAGTGCGAACTCGGATTTGGGATGTTTCTTGCTCGTGGCGAAATTAAGAAGGAAACGCTGACCGAATTCATCGAATGAACTGATGGAATTTGCAGGGAGGGTGGAGAACCATGCCTGCGCCGCTCCTGTCAAGGTAATTGCAAATATTCGGGATATGAGAGGTTCATCAATTCCTCTGATGTACATGTCGGTATCGAAAGCATCGATGTGAACTTGTGGGTCTTGACTTCCATCATACTTTGGTAAGCGAGCAGAATCAAAATCGTCAGGAAAAGGGGCATTCAAGATCGTGCTGGTGAAGGGACTGTTATTGTATTGCCCCTTACTATACCGTCTCTTATATGAGCCGGGTTCAGCCTCGCGCCTACCCCTGTCGAGATGTACCTCCTCCTGATTCCTTGGTGTACCCGTTTCTGCTGGAGGAACGGGGTTTGTAGCAACCGGATTGATGGTTTGTCCTGCTATATTGATGTCGTTTTGAACAGGGTTGTGTTCATGCTGGGCTTGATTCTGCTGATACGAGTAGCCCCGTTCACCCTCTTGCCGAGGTTCAATGATTCCTCTCAACCGACGTTCCAAGTCGCGGATCCCACGTGAATGCTCTTCCCGCATTACGCGGAGATCGTGTTGACGTTGGCGGTTAGAGCGGTCTTCCATCTCCGTCATGTGCTGTAGAATGACCGTAAGAGCTGTCGGAGCCAACCGAGATTCTGGATCAGTTGATCGGACGATATTGCCTGCCAATTCTCTGGCTTGTTCTGGTGGATTCGTCCGAATTTCTGGTTGGCGTTGCGCATGCCTCAAGGGAGTAGAGGCAGAATCTGATATGTCTTCATTGATGTGGACATGATCGTGGTTCATCACATCATCCCTCTGGTGTTGAGGTTGGTTTGTTTCCTCCAAAACTGGTTCCAGAGGTGGATTAGGTTGGCTGTTGCTTCGTGTGTGAACCACCATGATGTAGACGTGGGTTCGATCCCCACAGACGGCGCCAATGTTCTGTCCTGTGGACAGAGATGTTCAACCTTTGTTAGGTTGATTGATCGCTTTGGACCGTATAGCCTTGACCAGGGGTATCTATGGAAAAGATATCCCTATGCCAGCTTGATCACTGCAAAGTATATGAATGTGGTGATAGTGTGTGTGTGAGTATCGAATATCAAGTGCCTTGTTCTATCGAGGAGCCCTCCTATTTATAGGGGTTGCCTCTGATTTGAATTGGTGTAGCTGAGCTGTAATGACGTGGGATCATCAATGCTTTGTCGGCCGTTACCAGAGGTTACGTATCAAATATCACGTCTCCATAACTACGGCCCGTTTCAGGTATTAACTGGGGAATATTCGATGGGGTATTCCGGGTTGAGGAGATGGGCTTGTTTGGTGTGGGCCTTCTTACCGGGTTCATGAAGTAAGCCGGCTCATATGGGCATTTAGTACGGGTTCATGGCACAGATCCATAACAAAGCCATATCCCCATTTTTATTTATTGTGTTCGTACCAATTGGTATCAAAGCTCAGGCATGGACAAACGAGTTCAGAAATTGGAAGACGCAGTCCAGTCTTTGTCGGAGCAATTCAAGGAGATGTTCAACCAAATCTCCAACCGGTTAGACATCTTGGTGCCTAACAAACTCAACACCCTCTCATCTGCTATTGGGCTCACAAAACTACACGAGGCTCGCGATCAGAAGATCATCTTTTCTGTTCAGAATGTGCAACAGACCATAACAGTCAGCAACTCCACTCCCACCAACGGTGCTGCATCTTCTGGCAATGGCGCCTCCTCCACCAGTTCGACTCCCGTTCGTTATAATGACGCATTCACTCTAGACCATCGCTGCAAACAATTGTTCACCATCCAAGCAGTGACAAAAGAGTGCGACGACTAGGCAATGATGGACGAAAGTGAAGGAAAAGCAAATATTGAAGATGATTCAATTACTTGATGTTAGATTTATTCTTGAGGACAAGAGTTATTTTTAGGGGGAGGGAATGTTACGGTTTTTTATTTTATTATTTTAATATTTTCTGAATTGTTGGGTTGTTTAAGTAGTCGGTAGTTAATTGAATTTCAACTTTCCTAAAGAATAGGTCATGGCTATTAGTGGAGCCTAGTTAGTGTTAATGGGAAGTTATTTTAAAGTTGTCTTGTATTATCTATTTAAACCTTCAAGTATTTGAATAAAAGTAGCAGATCAAGATTAGAAAAGTTTTCCAAAAGGCACTTGTGCAGGAGGTCAGGCTTCCTCAGTAAAGCCATTTAAGGTTAGGCTTCCTCAATAAAGCCATATCCCCATTTTTATTTAGAGTAAACACCCTTTTTGGTCCCTGACAATATCTACGAAATCATTTTTAGTCCATGGCAATAAAAAAGGACCAAATTGGTCCCTAAAATTATGAAAAAGGGCCACTTTAGTCCTTCTGTCAATTGTAATAAGTACTCCTTGGTCATTTTTTTATCATTTTAGGGACCAATTTGGTCCTTTTTTATTGCTAGGGACTAAAAAGGATTTCGTGGATATTGCCAGGGACCAAAAAGGGTGTTTACTCTTTTATTTATCGTGTTCGTACCAATTGGTATCAAAGCTCAGGTATGGACAAACGAGTTCAGAAATTGGAAGACGCAGTCTAGTCTTTGTTGGAGCAATTCAAGGAGATGTTCAACCAAATCTCCAACCTGTTAGACATCTTGGTGCCTAACAAACTCAACACCCTCTCACCTACTATTGGGCTCACAAAACTACACGAGGCTCGCGATCAGAAGATCATCTTTAATGTTCAGAATGTGCAATAGACCATAACAGTCAGCAACTCCACTCCCACCAACGGTGCTGCATCTTCTGGCAATGGCGCCTCCTCCACCAGTTCGACTCCCGTTCGTTATAATGACGCATTCACTTTAGACCATCGCTGCAAACAATTGTTCACCATCCAAGCAGTGACAAAAGAGTGCGACGACTAGGCAATGATGGACGAAAGTGAAGGAAAAGCAAATATTGAAGATGATTCAATTACTTGATGTTAGATTTATTCTTGAGGACAAGAGTTATTTTTAGGGGGAGGAAATGTTACGGTTTTTATTTTATTATTTTAATATTTTCTGAATTGTTGGGTTGTTTAAGTAGTGGGTAGTTAATTGAATTTTAACTTTCCTAAAGAATATGTCATGGCTATTAGTGGAGCCTAGTTAGTGTTACTGGGAAGTTATTTTAAAGTTGTCTTGTATTATCTATTTAAATCTTCAGGTATTTGAATAAAAGTATCAGATCAAGATTAGAAAAGTTTTCCAAAAGGCACTTGTGCAAGAGGTCAAGCTTCCTCATTAAAGCCATTTGAGGTTAGGCTTCCTCAATAAAGCCATATCCCCATTTTTATTTAGAGTAAACACCGTTTTTGGTCCCTGATAATATCTACGAAATCCTTTTTAGTCCCTGACAATAAAAAAGGACCAAATTGGTCCCTAAAATTATGAAAAAGGGTCACTTTAGTCCTTCTGTCAATTGTAATAAGTATTTCTTGGTCTTTTTTTCATCATTTTAGGGACCAATTTGGTCCTTTTTCATTGTCAGCGACTAAAAAGGATTTCGTGGATATTGCCAGGGACCAAAAAGTGTGTTTACTCTTTTATTTATTGTGTTCGTACCAATTGGTATCAAAGCTCAGGCATGGACAAACGAGTTCAGAAATTGGAAGACGCAGTCTAGTCTTTGTTGGAGCAATTCAAGGAGATGTTCAACCAAATCTCCAACCTGTTAGACATCTTGGTGCCTAACAAACTCAACACCCTCTCACCTACTATTGGGCTCACAAAACTACATGAGGCTCACGATCAGAATATCATCTTTAATGTTCAGAATGTGCAACAGACCATAACAGTCAGCAACTCCACTCCCACCAACGGTGCTGCATCTTCTGGCAATGGCGCCTCCTCCACCAGTTCGACTCCCGTTCGTTATAATGACGCATTCACTCTAGACCATCGCTGCAAACAATTGTTCACCATCCAAGCAGTGACAAAAGAGTGCGACGACTAGGCAATGATGGATGAAAGTGAAGGAAAAGAAAATATTGAAGATGATTCAATTACTTGATGTTAAATTTATTCTTGAGGACAAGAGTTATTTTTAGGGGGAGGGAATGTTACGGTTTTTTATTTTATTATTTTAATATTTTCTGAATTGTTGAGTTGTTTAAGTATTGTGTAGTTAATTGAATTTTAATTTTCCTAAAGAATAGGTCATGGCTATTAGTGGAGCCTAGTTAGTGTTACTGGGAAGTTATTTTAAAGTTGTCTTATATTATCTATTTAAACCTTCAAGTATTTGAATAAAAGTATCAGATCAGATTAGAAAAGTTATCCCAAAAGGCACTTGTGCAAGAGGTCAGGCTTCCTCAGTAAAGCCATCTGAGGTCAGGCTTCCTCAATAAAGCCATATCCCCATTTTTATTTATTGTATTCGTATCAAATGAGTACTCTTGTTTTCTCTTATCAAGTTAGCTTTGTCCCTCAACACCGTATACAAGATAATACTATTATTGCAAGGGAGTTAGTTCATACGATGAGGAAAATGAGGGGGCGACGTGGTTTTATGGCAATAAAAATAGATTTAGAAAAAACTTGTGATAAACAAAATTGAAATTTTATTAGGGAAGTCCTTAATGATAACCATCTTCGAGAAGATTTGAATCGTTGGATAATATAATGGCTTGCATAACCACTCCTAGATTCAAGATTTTTTCGAATGGTCATCTCTGAGAGGAAATTTATGTGAATAGAGGTTTGAGGCATGGTGACCCACTATTTTCATATATTTTTGTCCTTGTCCTGTGTACGGAGAAGCTATCTCACATAATAGCAGATGTTGTCAAAGAGAAAGCTTGTCACGTGATAGTTGCATGTGTGTGCAATTAATTTGGTAAAATATTTGAAAATAACATCAGTAGTGTAATTTATTTATTTTAATTACAATTATTATTATTATTATTTTTGCCATCAATCAAGTCATATAATAATAATATAGAACAAATGGTGGAAAATCATTCTTGAAAGTCACAATGTGTGGTTTTGACGGTGGTGGACTTAAATAGTTTGAAAATGTTATTATTATATTAAAAAAATAATTTGAAGTAGTTTCTTTTATTTTTTTAGTTTTTATACGTCAAAAACCAACATACATTGTTATTTTTTAGCCTTTTATTATTAATTTTTTATGGTGTAAGATATATAATATGATCCTTTTATATTAACTTAAATTTTCACCAAACTTTTTTTTTTCTTATTATAATTTAGTCTATTTCTTGAAATATTATATACTTTTAAAAATATATATTTAATTATCTAACTGGTCAGAAAAAAAAAATTAACACGGTAGCTGCTGAATGTAAAATTACTGTAAGATTCAAAATTATATATTGAATAATGAATATTACGAATAATATATACTTACCACCAAAGAATTTACAACATTTACCATCAATCTGATCACTGTTGATTTCTGTCAATCTAGTTATAATTTATTGGAAATTATTAGATTACATTTATTAATTGGGGAAGATATACTTACCACCAAAAATATTTACCACCCATCTAATCTCCGTTGATTTCCGTCAATCTAATAATTATATTTTATTAGAAATTATTGGGTTATATTTATTAATTAGTTATTAATTTAAAAAATTATAACTATTAAATTGACGGAAATCAATGGTGATTAGATTGGTTGTAAAAGTGATAAATTTTGTTGGTTGTAAGTATATTTTGTCCCTTAATAATTTATTGTAATTTTTTTGTGTCACCAAAACTTTTATTTTAAGTTTTATATGTTTGATACATAAATTTAAAAATAACCATAGTATCTTCTAGATGATTAGTAATTACTAGTATTTTCTATTCTATCTTATGAAAAACTCTTCTTCACTACTCTTTTATTTCCCTCCAAACGAACGCGATTGTGGTGTGTGTCTGGGTGGTGGCGGTGATCGGCGAAGCGCGTATTGCTGTAATAATCCGTAATCACCTTGCAATGGAGGAAGCCACCTTTGAGTTTGTACAGCCCTAGAACCCTTTCCTCCTTCATTTTTAGTCTTTAAAATTTACAGCACAATCTTCTTCTTTTTTTTGCTGGGGCAAATACCTGACTTCACCGTTGAAATTGGGGTGCGTGATTAACAGGATCTGATTCATTGCATTTGGAAGCGCGTTTGGTCATTGCGAGCCCTTGGTCTCTCTCTTACTATCCTAAATTTCAATCTTCTCCTTTCCTTCCCAGTTTATAGAAATCCCTAACTATTTTATTTTATTTTTTGTGTTCCCATTTGCAGAGCGTGAAAATGTTGAACCCAATGATGCTTTGGACTCCGAGGTTTTCAAATTTATCCCCTTAGCAAATTTCTCACATTTCATTTCTAACCTATGCCCTATGTCGTTGGTTGTGCTGATAAGTCTTTTGTGTTCGTTTCTTTACAATAATAATTTTTTGAATTTCTTAAATTTTGGGACTTTGGAACGTTAGAATTGTTTCTGCGCTGTTATTTCGAACAATTACTTCACTGGTTGAGTGGTGTATGTCAATTACTACATATCATCTTTCACTCTCGCTTTGTTGATTTACTGCATAAGAATATGTGTTTCCCAAAATCTTATTCAATTGTTAGTCTTGACCACACATCCTTGAAGGACCTTCAACTTGAAACTCTGAACCTATAAATCTGTATGTCCAAAATAAATTCCAAGTAGATCATGTGCTAACAGGTTAATAAAGAAATTTGTGAGGCCTGAGAGCATTTAGAATTAATTATAGTGCATTTTTATAAATGCAATTGAGTTTTGTGTTGGTATTTGTAGATGAAAAGTCGTTGTAGTAACATAGAATGATAGAAGGGAGTGCATTGTAATTTACTACTTTGTTTATTATATCATATTCTCATGTAATGCTTCTTTCTTAAAATGTTTGGTTATGTACCATTTTTTACTCAACCTGTTTCCATTTCAATTTGTTTTCCTCGTTATTTAGGTTGTCACATTTGTTTTCACGCTAAGATGTTTATCAAACTATTTCACATATAACTTGATTTTCAAAGTAAATTTTGTAATCTTAAACGACTGGGTGCCATCAACAGCAGTAGCATCCTGAGTAGGATGTACGTTCTCTAATATTTTAGTTATTCTCTTTAACTACATAATATATCCTGCTTATCTGTTTGCATTATGTGTCAATAATCTGCAAATGGGTTTTACTGTACAGGTAGGAGTTGGAACATCCAAGAAGAATCGGTCAACTTCTGGTATTTATGCCATATTTCCATCATATCATTCTATTGACAGATTTCTTATTTGTTGGATGTTCTGTGATTATGTCATATTGTAGTTTTGTTGGTATTGCGTTGTGGATATTTGCAAGTTACTCATTTGTCCAACTTTCATCTATTCTGATGCAGCTAATGCCAATGCTCTGAAGCTTACTTGTGAACTTCTCCGGGTTTTTGTCACAGGTTCAACCATCTTAGAATAGAAACACGTTTGTGCTTGGTCAACACTATGACTTTGTACCTATTTGTGTATCATATTGACCAAAACCTTTCTGTTGATGCAGAGGCTGTTCAGCGTGCTGCTGCTATTGCAGAGGCAGAGGGTGTTAGTCAAATAGAAGCTACTCATTTGGAGTGTATTCTTCCTCAGTTACTTTTAGATTTCTGAAGTTTTGGAAATACTTATATGTAACTTCTACTTCCTCCTATTTTCAATCTAGTAGAAAGCTCATTAAGATTTGTTGGTTATAAGCTATATCAGATACAATTAATTATTCTACATGGAAATTGAAAGAGAAAAAGGCTAGGTGAGAACTCCGGAGTACCTTCACTTCCGTTTCTTTCTAATGATTGATTGCTTTTTAAGTACTGCCTGAATAAGGAAGATGCAGCAATGGAGGAGGGACGATTTTCTTGCCCTTATCTTTCACAATAATAATACTTGAGTAATTTTCAGGATCGATACTGTTTCAGGGTGACTTGAGGGTAGCCATATACTATCGGGCAGGGCAAGAACTCGTAGAAGCCCACTGGCCGATCCTGTGAAGTTACTCTCTCACTCACGACCACCACATGTAAGATAACCGCTCTAGGATCACTTTTCATGAGCATAACCATCCTTGGGAGCCTAATATATAGTAGAATAATGCTCCACAAGGGATCATCTTCAGCATATTGCCTATCTAAGCCTTAGAGCATTCACCTCGAGGTGTATACATACACCCCAGATATTCATGCTATCAAATTACAGGATAGAAATACTAGCCTCTTATTGCCAGTCATCTTTACCTTGGTTCAGTAGATATAATTACTAGCTCATCAGGAAGATATTCTGTATTCATCTACCGAACAAATACCTAGCCTCAGTACAAGCTAGCAGTTCCATATACGATTAGACATAGATCATTACAGTGAAGTTTTCTTTTTTTCTTTTGGTCGAGGGCGGGGGATTTAGCAGTCTGTGATGAAGGGAACGATTTTGTATTGGTTCGTTTACATTTTGAAATAACACCTACCCTCTAGTTCTCTTTGATATTCTTAAACGCACTCTGTCTGAAAGATCTTGATTGCCTATTTTGGACTTGAAGGAATTCTAGATTCCTAAGATCATTCAGCATATCCGAATGCAATCACTATTTGTTACAAGTTGGCCAGTGATTATACAAGAGCTATAATTCAATGATGAACCATAAAATTTGATTGTACATTGGATTCAGCATAAATCAAAGCAGACAAAACATCAAGATTGTTTTTGGCATAAACATGTGCTCCAGTAAATAGTAAGAATTGCATTTAATTATAATTTCTGTACCGCAGAGGAGATCCAGATCACTGGACTCTTAAAGCTAAGCAAAAACCTCTTTTCAAGAAATACAAGGAATTTCAACAGTTGACAAACTAATTACATTTGACATGCTATATGGCAGGGTAAGATATTATTGCTTAAAAGAATGGTAGTGTGACTAAAGTAAAATAAAATTGTTGCACTGAGGGATGGGGCGAGAAAGCCCAAACTAAACAAAGCCCATTCTCTCTAAACAATAAGCCTACAGGACCTGGGGCGGGCCAGGGGGACGACGGAGGACGGTATCGCACATGCTAGAATGTGAATGAGCGTGCGAACGAAATATGGAAAGTACCAGAAAGAAAAAACAGAAATGCTTTTACTGAAAACAAACACTAACAACAACGTGGCCTCTATTTCTAAAGCCCAAACGTTCAACACCAACGTCATCAGAGTTTGTGTACGTTTCACGCACGCTGATCTGAGTCACAGCTGTGAAACCCCCACCACCACCATTCTTTCCCCAAACCTCAATTTACTCAGATGGAGGTAACTCTCTTTCTCTTCCTTGAACGTTTATCAAGTTTCTTTTTTATGAGCTGTCAGGGAATCCTTATGTTCTGAGCGCTGAGTCTTTATCTGGTCGACTAAATGGAGAAATCGTGATTTTATTTTTTTTAAATATATTACTGTTAATTTGTTTTCAAATATGGACCTTCTCATGAATGGAATTTTATGATAATCTCTTCGAGTAGTTTGGGCATTGTCTTCTGTACCTGTAACTGATAATGACTATTGCAATCTCGTATGTGGTTACCACTTACCAACATTATGCATGTTCAATAGCCTTGTGTGAACAAACTAGACCTTTCTTCTTCTCCCATTAGAGGCCAAACCACTTGGCAAGGTTTATCTGAATTGATCATTCTGGATTTAACTTTTATTCAGAATGGTGCTTTTATTTATACTTAATTGCTTTGTAGGTTTTTGCATTTTTCAGCCCATAAATTTAGACTTTGACTCTTTCTGGGATGAAGTTAAGAGAAAAGTAATAAGGGAACAGTGCTATTACAGTATTACTTGTTTATTTTATTTATAACGTCATCTTATTTTTTCAAAGAAAATGAATCCAAACTACATATAATTTTGCAAAAAATACAGCAATTCTGGTCTGGGAGTGCCATCAATGAAAACAAAGGGATGGTGGAGAATTTGCAGCGTTATGGAGTAATCACATCTGGAAAGGTAGCTGAAGTAATGGAAACCATTGATAGAGGTTTGTTTGTTCCCGATGGAGCCCAACCTTATGTAGACAGCCCCATGCCTATAGGCTACAATGCCACTATATCTGCACCGCATATGCATGCCACGTGCCTTCAGTTGCTGGAGGCGAATTTGCTACCTGGGATGCGTGCTCTGGATGTTGGCTCTGGTATAGTCAATGAACTAACTATCTATAATTATTATTATTTTCTAATTTATTCTAATGTATTACAGAAAAATGGAAAATCCTTTAGTTAGGTAATAAATTTTATTTCACCTTTGTGTTTATTGGACTTACTGTTGATGAGTCATAGATACACTACGTAAGATTTTGAAGTTACTATGCCATGTTTGTTTGGATTGATTACTAAAATCGATGGTAGTATTTTTTTCTAGCTGATAACAGATGCAATAATAAGTGTGTGCAAAAAAAAGGGATGGTTTATTTCCTTTCCTTGACGGAGTTATAGAAGGATGATATGAAGGTGTTATGATGTAAAACAAAACCTTGACTGTGTTTGTTGACAAGACAATTTTCTCCTATAGATTTCCATGATCCCAATTCAATGTGGAAATATTATAAGTTCCAAGATGTGCTATGGAGAATTAAATGATTTTCTATTTGACAGGAATTTTGCTGCCTTTTTTCTCCATATTCTCGCATTTGTTGCTCACAATTCCCATACTTTGGGCCTCTTTCCAGGAACGGGGTACCTGACTGCGTGCTTTGCCTTGATGCTTGGACCCCAAGGCCGTGCTATTGGTGTGGAACATATTCCAGAATTGGCATCTTTTTCAATCGAGAATATTCAGAAAAGTGCTGCAGCCTCACTATTGAAAGACGGCTCCCTTTCTGTGCATGTTGGTGGTATGGTTTCTATAATTTATGTGAATCTGAAAGATTGAAACTCTTAACTTTTGCGCGACAAAAGTACAGTTCCGTTTGATCGAATTGATCAACAGAGTTTAATCTTGTCCAATTGTTGGGTATGGGAGATGAAAGGTTATTGTAAGGTGAAGGATTGAATAATTTTAATTTTAACAAGTCCTTAATATTCTCAGAAAAGCATAACCTCATAGTCAGGATTTGGAATTTGTTTTTGGAGTGGTTGAATCAATTTAAGCTGAGAGTAGAGTTGATCCATAAGCATTCCTCATGTTATGGCATTCCCAGATATTTGTGAGTGTCCATTTTCACTATCGCAAACTCTTCCCTCTGGTGTATGTTGATAACTGCATGGTTAAATTAATGTTTCTTGAGCAGTTAAATAATTGATATTTTAAGCTGGTGGAGCTATAATTTCAAATTTTTGTGTTGACAGATGGAAGGCAAGGTTGGCCTGAGTTTGCTCCTTATGATGCCATTCACGTTGGAGCAGCGGCATCAGAAATTCCCCAACCACTTGTTGACCAGTTGAAACCGGGTGGTAGAATGGTTATTCCTGTTGGAAACATATTTCAAGATTTACAGGTTGTGGATAAGAACACTGATGGTTCTATCAGTATCAGGACTGAGACTTCTGTTCGATATGTGCCTCTCACAAGCAGAGAAGCTCAACTGCTAGGTTAGTGAAGTGGACGCAATATCCTGAACATTTGAAGGCTGGTACTTTAAGAAATTAGTGGTGTCACATGATGTAAGAATTTGTCTAGTTAAAGGGTGGTGATCATTTCTTACCCGAAAAAAGTCCAAAAAAAAAAAAAAGGTTCATGTTGATCATCTCATTCATCTGAAGTAATAGTAATAATTATTCCATAGATATTCGCGTCTGTTGTCTGAATGTATTTTTTTAATACAAGTTCATCTTATATTAAATAATAATAAAATTTATAAACCATGGCTCAGTCCAAACTTTGATAACTTTCAACAATTGCCTTGTAGTATATATACTTTCTCTGTTTATAAATAATTTGGAAGTTTGATTTTTTATGGCGATTTAGGCAATAGTAAAGGGTTTGTTTGTCTACCAAAAAAAAGGCTTTGTAATTATTTGAAATTAATAGCAAGAAATAAATCAATTATTTAAAGTTAATTCTGATTACTGATGTATACATTTTTATTAATGTTACAGACAGTTCAAAAATTGTGCCAGAATGTTTATTATTTTTTCAAAAAAAACAGGGGCCCAAAAACTTGGTTCTACCGTATGAAAAGAACAATTTCGTGCAACATGATATGTTTAAAACCCTTATTTATAACATTTTGATTAATTAAGTTGAAACCACTTGACAAGTGATATCGTCGAATTCGAGGACAATCGAGGACAATATTATTCGCCGACTCCAATCCTAGGTGACGTTCAAAATAAAAGAAATTATTTATTTGAACTTTTAAGTACTGTATAAGTAGCCACATAATTTATTGGTAGATTTATGCAATAAGACAATTTCTATAATTTTATTCATCAATAGCAAACATAATGGTAGAAAAAGAAAAAGCAACAGAGTTTCTTCGAAACACCTACAGGAAT
>JAVKPL010003210.1:0-19288 GCA_032173675.1 Gastrolobium villosum
AAAAAAATGTTTGTGATTTTAAATGATACAGCTTTGTGTTATTTTATATGAAACGACGTCGTTTTGATACATTTTTACCTTCTTTCTCCTCTATTTTCTCTCTTTTTCTAATTTTAAAAAGAAGAGAGAATATAAAAAATCACCAAATATACATTAAAACGACATCGTTTTATCTAAAATGACACAAAGTTATGTCATTTAAAATGATAAACACTTTTTTCTTTAATTATTAGTATAAATTTTCCTATAACAAGTAACAAATGTTAGCCGGAATCATAACAGATTTGGCATTGAAATCCATAGTATAATGCAGGTTGGGATATAAGAATGTTGAGAAGGGTGTAAGACAGACCTTGGGAATTGTGTAAATGAGTCAAATTCCATGATTGGAATCCCAAATTTGGGATGTAAGGACATGTAACTGTGTAAGTGGAACCTTAGGAAGGATGTAAGTAAGCCGAATCCGGGATGTAAAAATCATTAAAAGGATGTAAATGGGCTTAGAACTGGGATATAAAGACCCCATAAAAGGTGTAAATGGGATTCTGAAAATGGTGTAAATGGATCGGATCATGAATGAAAATTCGAGATCCGAAATATAAGGATAGTGTAAATTAAAGATGAAAATGTAACCCTGAAAGCATGTAAATGATCTAGATCCAAGATGAAAATCCCAATTACATAATAACATTAGGATTCGACCCATTTGAGCTAATCATTAAATTGATACATCACAATTAAGTGTGTAAATAGGTTGGGTCGGGCTAGACTTTGACTTAAATAAGACAGATATGTATAAAATAGTTTAGGCCTGACCTAATCTATTAACCTTGTATTAGCCCATATTACAAGTATAGTCTGGCCTATATTTAAAAAATAAAAGCCTTGATCTAGGCCTATTAGTCTGTTTAAGCCTATTAGGCATTCAATAATTAAAATAATATTACTTTATTATTTAAAATTATTTTACTTATTTTATTTCAAAAAAATAATATAATATAAATCGGCTTGTAGGCTTATAGGCCCAACATCTAAAATAAAGCATATGACCTGCTTTCTAAATAGATTTTTTTTTGAAGCCTTAGCCTATTCTATTTGACTATATATAATAGGCCAAGTCTAGCCTGATGTAGGCCAAGTCCTAAGCCCTTGTTAGGTCGGTTGGCCTATTTACACCAATGTAGAAGAGTTGCATATTTGCCATCAAAGATTTTAGAATTGAACTAATCATTAAATTAATAAAGGGAAAGGCTTAAAGTTTTAATTTTCAACTAGGACTTTATACATACATGTGTTTATTATTTACAAAATATAAGAAAATATAATATCCATGCGCTAAGTATATAAATAAAACAATATATATATATATATATATATTTCTAATGTAATTAAATTGATATATCACATAAATAAGTATTAAACTAGAATATTAATTAATACTAGTATATTTTTTAACATATACTAGTTACACATAAAATATGTAAAAAGATAAAGATTAAATTTCTTATTCTATATTAATCCCACGTTAAATAAGTATAAAAAAAGAGAGGAAGAAATCCCCAAGGGAAATCAATTGGCAACAGAGAGCCCAAGGGTTCAAACTTTGGCCAAAATAAATTTTTAGAATTCTTTTCGGGCCAGAGGGAAACTGCCTCCCCCTCGAAGGAGGATTAGTCTCACCCTTCCTCCGGTAATAGTGGTCCAATGCACCCTTTGTTCCAATGAGGAGATAATCTTATAGGACGTACTTCAAGGACAAGGTGGCTGAAGAACATTGTGTGGAGATACCTCCGGGTTATCTACCAAAAAAGAGAGGAAGAAATGAAGTTTCTCATTATAAATAGTAATCAAACTCTAATTACATTTCAAACTCTTATTTGTCTCACATTTGAAAAATTAAGAAAATAAGTTTTCAATTTAATTTAGTATATGATAAACCCATAGTTTATCATGTCTTAAGGACTAAAATCACATTATTAACTAATCAAAAGCATGAGAACTAAAGGTTATTTGGCTAAAAAGCATGAGAATTTGAGTTATTAGCTAATGTGAATGATCCTTACTTGCTTTGTAGGTAAAATGAGATAAATTGAGGCAAGAATGAACTTAAAGGATTTGGAGAATGAAAAAGATTATCAAAGGAGTCACTAAACGCATAAAGAAACGTCTCAATTCTTGTACGAAGGCTCTTTAGCATGTCACAGTGCGCTAACACGCGCTATCATGCACATTATGCCTATGCCAGAGCGTGCTAAAGCGAGCTCTAACGCTCTCATCAGGGTTCAACATTATAATTTTAGCGCGTTAAACCGCGCTCAAGGGGGCTTTAGCTTTCGTTTGTGACCCAACTAAGGCCCATTACATGGATTTGACCTAGGGCAAGGATTCTTACACATTTTCAGAGGAAACCCATAACACTTTGCAATTGAGACCTAGTTTTGATCATAAAAGCCGATCTTTCATGGTTTTGAGGTAGGGCTGGCAAAATGGGCTGAGCCCGTCGGGCTGACCCGCCCCGCCCACCAAACAGGGCGGGCTGGGTTGAGTTTTTCAACCCACCAGCCCACCAAACCCGCCAGCCCGCCGGGCTCGGCCCGCCACGGGGCCGGCTAGCCCGCCGGGCTCGGCCAACCACGGGGCGGGCTAGCCCGCCAAGCCCCTTTTTTTAGGTTACCCAATTGTTATGTAACTTCGTGCCCTAGATTTCTCTACATGCAAGTGGCTTTTTCGAATTGTTGTGGACTGCTCATACAACACTTTGTTACTTGTTTTGTTATTCTGTTTTACCTTGATATTATTTTAATTTTTATTATTATTTCTGTATTGAAAGATGCATATTTATATGTATATTATTAAACACTGATCTTCTTGGTTTCATAAGCACATTAGGATTTTATGCAGATTTTTATATGCTTTTATGCAAAAAAAATTATGTGTTTTTATGCAGAATTTAATTTTTTATATATTATTTTTATATTTTTGTATATATTTTTATTTTAGGCGGGCTGGCCCGTAGCCCGCCAACCCACTCATAAAACGGGCCGGGTTGCTCAATTCAACCCGTTTTGTCAAAACATGCCGGGGCGGGCCAGCCCATTTTAGGCGGGCCAGGGCGGGTCGGGGCGGGCTGGCCCGTATTGCCAGCCCTATTTTGAGGGCCAAAGACGAGTTGGAATCGAGATTACGCTGAAAACCTTGAAGATTCACTACGCCATCATACAAACGGAATTTGAGGAAACTATCTTGTTTCTTGATTCCATTACGTTAGGCTATAATTTCTTTGTAGTTAGGGCTAAATGGAACCCAATCAAACCTTTATATTTTTACTAAAAAAACATGAATTAAGGATGGATTTTAGAGACAGAAAATATTCCGCCTCTAAATGGGATGTTGGTACATGAACAATGCATGATAGATTCATCGTAATTCTTATGATTCTAGGTATAGACATAGGGATCATTCGATCTTTATGATCCTTGAACTTAATGCTTGTTTTCTTGAGGAATAACGGGGAACTAGAATTTTTCAAGATATATAATAAAGAATTAGGATGTTAAGAGATTGAGTTCTAATTAACATAGGGGAATCGATTGGCGACATGAAAAAAATATTTAATTAAGGATTTTAATTCATAACATAAAGGGGAGATTGAAGGAAATCAAAACCGTAACTGCATTTCTTGATTGTCCATTAACTCGAATTTTATCTTTTGTTTTGTTATTTAGTTTAGTTTTCATAAAATTTGTTTGATCAATTGTCCAACTTAAGCATTAATAATGAATTTGTGGTTGAAATCTAATCCTTGTTGGAACGAGCTCTTACTCATACATTTTATTACTTGTACGATCGGTGCATGTGGTGAGATCGAATAATTAGGAATTTTCTAGTAGTGATCGCAACAATATAAATTAGATATTTTATTTTTTAACGTAGTCAATAAAAAGTTTTGAATTTTTTTTTTATATGGACCCTTCACCCTTTTGAATTGTGATGCTTCGTATGAGTCAATCGATTTATATTTTTTTTAGGGAAATGATAGTCTCATGTTACATAAGATATCTATCTCATGTCATACACTCATAGAATTTCGTGCCAATTTTTCCTTTTCTTTTTAAATTTTGGACCCCACATATTTGTGTCACCCACATGAGAGTACTATCTCATGTAACATGAGATTAGTGAACCTTTTTTTTTTTCCAATTTTTGAAAATTCAATTTCTAAGATCGTTGACCATATCAAGTGAGAAGACCGGCTCAAGATTTTCCCAGTCCAACCGATTATTCCATTCCAGTTATAACTGCTACCCTTTTTAGCACCGAGTGGCCCAACAACTTCATCTGCTTGGATTCAGTTTATGCCTTGTTTAGCTAGGTTCGCCACTACGGAAAGTAGTGTAATAGGTAGCTCTAACTAGTAACTAATATGTAACAGTTATGTCATATAGTTGTTTGGTTTGGTTGTCCCATGATCACTACTTCACTAGCTGCTCAAAAGGAAGTTTCTTTGATGGATTTTGTGTTTGACTTAGTTGTGTCCATACTCCATAGTATTATTCTATTCTTAATGAGTCACTAGACTTCGTTGATCTAACTCGAGTGGAATGGGATGCTAATTGCTGTTAATAGTTATATTAATGAGCAATATCTCCCATTTCTTTTAAGAGAGTTACAATTACATCATCAACATCACTATCACTTTTATCCCAAATTAATTAGGGTCGGTGCTAGATGAACCCACATGAAAGATATAAAACGGTTGAAGAAAAATAATAATAATAATAATAATAATATATATATATATAAATAAAAGTAAAAAAAAAAAGGACAAGAAGAAGTGGGGGAAATGAAGGGAAAAATGACTAGAAAGGGACTATCTGGAACATAGAAATGACAACGGGTCTAACCCTCCCCCATACTTATAGCTTTTCTCCATTCCGTTCTAAGACATACCTATATCCCACTCCATTAAGAGAGTTACAATTACTAAAAGGAAAAAAAAAAAAAAAAAACACCATATGCTTAAAAGGACTTGAAAGTTAAGGAGATTATGTTCTACTTTGTATATGAATCCCTTAACTCAGTCTTTGTACTTTTGTCCCTTTCTTTTTAACCATCCTAATGTTCATTTTTACCTTTACAATGCTGATTGTAACAGTTTGTGTGTGGTTCAACAACAGTTCTGTTGTTGTCCCTTTCTTCTTCAGATATGTTGAGAACAGCTTGCACAATGATTGGGGTAGGATTGTAGGAAACATCAAGCTTCATGTTATTTCCTTGTTTTAATTTGTTCATAGTTTTAGTAAAAAGTTAAAACTTTATTGCACCGATTGTTATTAATTTATGGGGAAGGTGCAAGGATGCATGATTTCAATGTAAGAACTACAGTTTTATGGGTAACCAACCTGAGAATTTGGAGAAAAGATGTTTCATGAAAAGAAAAGAGAAAAAAAGAAAAAGAAAAAGCGTTTAGAGGAGAGAACAAGGTATATTGTTCGGCGCCATCTCCTTCACTAGGCTGTGACTAAAGTTAATGCCTGCTTTTGTCAAAATCTCCGTAGGCAAAAGACCTACCTACAATTTTTTTTACTTGTGATTTCATGAACATATTTTCATTTCCGTGCCAACTTTAATTTAGAGTAGTTGGTAGCTAAAAAAATGTACAGCTAGAGTTGATTCTAAAATGAAGCTTTATCCAAGAGTTATTGACATAGTATCGATCTAGTTAGATTTCAAGATTTAACTTGCAGTTGCGATTTTTGGAAAGTGTGGAAAGATTTAAATCCGAAATTTAATCGGGTTCATTAGTGCTTCGGATACCAATTAATATCAAAAAATTAATAAATAAAATGATGCTTTAACTTGACATGTATATTAATTGGACCGTGAGGGAATCAGAGCAATGCTTTGCTAGAGCTTTAAGGGACTGTTTGGTAGGAGTACTTTTTTTAGAATGCTAGGAAAGTGATAGTAGGATTTGTATTTACCCATGTTTGGTAGAAGTTTTTGCAAAATTTTCCCGGATATCAAATTTGTCCATGATTTGCATCTATGTGTAAATTGTGTTACAATTCCCCTTCTCAAAATACCTCCTCAAGGGTGGTAATTTTGGAATAACGGATGATAAGATTTTCACATTAAATTTATCGGACAAATCTACCCTTCCTTTCTCGTAGAATCTGAGCAGCACTCAACTGGAAGAAATCAGAAGAACGAACCCCGTGCGAGACCATGAAAGGGCATCGAGCCATAAAGCTCAAATGGGGAATCATGAGTGTCCTAAAAAACATCCAAGTTGAAGAGCCTGTAAAATAATGTTCAGATTCATGAACATCGGTGGAAATGAGGGAGGAGGATCGAGGTTGCGGGATCGAGCTCGCTTGCGGAATGGGGTCTGGCTGCAGTTTCTGAACTCATCTTTCTTCCATGACCTCGGACATGGCAACAAAGAAGGAGGAAGAGAGTCTCATTAGTCACAATAAGAAAGATAAAGTGACAGGGTTATTTTGGTAAAATAACCCATATTCCCGTTAATATTTTACAATCAACCAAACGAAGACTCAGTAAACTTAATCAAAAAATTCCAGTAATATTTTCGGCTACCAAACAGCTTTTTTATAACATTCCCTGGTAATTCACTTTTCTATCATATTCCTAGTAATTACAATTCCCAGACACCATAAAATTTCTCCTGTACCAAACGCCCCCTAAGAGTTTAAGGTGCTGCACGATATTAAATTTTAGAGTAAATACCCATTTTGGTCCCTGGCAATATCTACAAAATCCTTTTTAGTCCCTGGCAATTTAAAAGGACCAAAATGGTCCATGAAATTACAAAAAAGGGCCACGTTAGTCCTTCTGTCAACTCCTCTGTCACGACCAAACTAACGGTGCCCATGTGACACGTTAGTGTGATGACGGGGCTTGGACGTTTGACACGGTGGATGACCAAACGATGACGTTTTGTGCAAAATGGGTTGAGAGATTTTCAAAGTAGGGCACGGCGTCGTTGTGTGATTGTTTGGAACTTGATGATTCGTGGGTTTTGCAAGTTGGGTAATTTGGAGAAGGATTTGAAGCTTTTCAGACAGACGAAGGAACAGAGCGTGGTTTCTTGGAATCTCATGATTTCTTGCCTAGCGCAGAGTAAGAAGGATGAGAAAGCTCTTGATCTTTTTTGTGAAATGTTGGAGCAGGGTTTTGAACCAGATGAGGCCTCATTGGTCACTGTGCTGCCTGTCTGTGCTCGCCTGGGAGCTTTGGATGTTGGGGAGTGGATCCACTCTTATGCAAATGCCGAGGGGTATAATGGAAAGGGTGAAGTTGGGGTTGACTTGTTTGAGGAGATGCTACGAGAAGGCATGACCCATTCTAACTCCACTTTTGTAGGGGTTTTGGCATGTTGTGCTCATGCAGGTTTGGTGGATAGAGGGCGCGAACTGTTTGCTTCTATGACTATAAAGTTTCAACTTTGTCCAAAACTGGAGCACTATGACTGTGTTGTTGACCTACTTGGGCGTTGTGGGCATGTGAGGGAAGCTCGTGACTTGATTAGAAGCATGCCCATGAAGCCAACTGCTGCCTTATGGGGTGCAGTGCTTAGTGCTTGTTATGGAGAAGAGGCTAACCTTATTCTTTTAATTAGTTTATAACTTTATATTTTTATACAGGAAGTCTTTTGTAACCTTTAGAAGATTGATATTACTTACTCCATTTTTTATTAGACTTTCTTTGTTGTTTACATTTGAGTTATGCTTTGTGGGTGGTGATGATGTTCATATTGTAATTTTTTTGTAACTGCTACTTTTAGACATATATGGGTATTGTAAATTTTTTGTAACTGGTACTTCTAGATATATTTTGGTTAGTCTGATATTGTATTTTGTTTCATGTGCATATAAGTGGCAAGAAACCATTAGCCCATGTTTGAGTTTATGCATTTCAATCTGTATGATGGTTTTGCTTCAGTTATAATCTGGAGAGAAAAAAATAAAAAAAAACTTTTAATTCATATATCTGTTTATATTTTCCAAAGAAAAAGATTGCTGCCAAGTTAAAAAAGTAATACTAATAAACAAAAAGCAGCTTCAAGAGAATAAAAGGCAACAAGAGTAAGTCTTATGTTCAATTTGATTAAGAAAATAAAAATAATTAAATCAAGTCTGGATAGAATATAGAACATTTGTTCCATATATAAAATGCTCTTATCTTTTTTTCCTTTCCATTTTTCCATCAATCAGACAAAGAACGTATAAAATGCTAGAAAAGATGTTTTGGAGAAGCCTCTTATTTTTGAATGACTGAAGCATATGTTTGTTTTGAGAATGATCAGTGATCTTGCTTTGTGCTTCTTTATTGCAGGATGGACGACAAGTGCATGTCATTGAAAGGGACTTGAGTGAACCTGATAGGATTGTGGGTGAATTGCTACAACCTGGAGGCTACCTGAAGTTACTTGAGTTGGGTATTGAGGGTAAGCAAGAAACCTGTCAAATATGAGATAACTTGGTACCAATTTGATGGATGAAAGATATTGTGACAATTAAAGTATGCATTTTAGGTAACAACTCCCCTGAATAAAACAGAACCATCAAAGGGGTGTACTACAAAACGGAACCGTGGCGTGCGATCCCAAATCTAATAACATGGGCATGAACACACTTGCCGAGTTTGTTGTCACGGAGATTGGAACTGGACTTGAGCAAAGGGGCGAAAGTGTACTCATCGGGGAAAATGCCGTGGTTCTTCATGAGGGAGAAGAGGAGAAAGGATTGGTCAAAGGGAATCACATAATGATGACGTCGTGCCCTACTTTGGAAATCTCTCAACCCATTTTGCACAAAACGTAGTCGTTTGGTCATCCAATGTGTCAAACGTCCAAGCCCCGTCATCACACTAACGTGCCACATGGGCACCGTTAGTTTGACCGTGACGGAGGAGTTCACGGAAGGACTAACGTGACCCTTTTTTTGTAATTTCAGGGACCAATTTGGTCCTTTTTAATTGCCAGGGATTGAAAATGACTTCCTGAATATTGCCAGGGACTAAAAAGGGTGTTTACTCTAAATTTTATTAGGATTCAATTTTCAACCACTAGTTTGATTAGCCCTGCACTCCTAGGGAGGTATATGCACCCATTGGTCTGGAAATGGATAATTTGAGTCTATGGTAGGAAGTGAGAAAAATTTCCTAGAAAAATAGGATGAAGAAAATTATTTGTCTATGTTTGGTAGGAGATGAAGCAAAAATATGGCTGAGAATTTTTTTTTTCCCATTATTTGCTTGGTTGGGGAAGATCACTTTTGAAGAGGTGAAATTTTTTTTTTCTTGTGGTGGAAAAATTTACACACAATATTTGTAAAATTAACCAATATTCTTGAAAAAAAATTGGCCTACCAAACACTTTTAATAACTTATCCAGGAAAAAAAATTCTATCATATTCCAGAAATTATTTTTTCCAGCTAAATATTTTTTTCACCTCTACCAAACATCATTAGGTTATGTGGTACAATGGTTATAGAATGCTTGAGTGTATCAAGGGCTGATATTTTTTTTTATATCAACCCTAATTATTTTTTTTTTAGATAAGTAATTTTTTTTGGATATCCTCATAAATTTTGGATCTTTAAAATTTTATGTTCCTTCCTAATCTCACTGAACTTGTTTACACCAATTAATTAAGCTGCCGTTATGTTGACATCATTTTACATGATCTCATGTTGGATCCATTTACCGTTGTTGAGAGACAAAGAAAGTCAAAAAAGAAAGAGAAAAAGGTGGGGACACTACATTAGCGAAGAGAGAGACATCTTTTGCTTGTTATACATGATTGGCATTGACTGGTTTGTCCATACGTCTTTAGAAAGTTCGCTTTTTCTGTCTCATAATTGGATTTCTTTTTTTTCTTTTTTTTTTTTGAAAAAGCATAATTGGATTTCTACTAAGCCTTCTCAAAACCAAAACAAGAACTCATTAGAATAATGCGCCCGTGTCATTTTGCTTATTAGAATATTTTTACAACAATGAACATCATATAATAATTTGTGTGTGAACATAATATATTATATGGTGAAAGAAAATATTAGTCTATAACATTTTCGCTCACAACATATTACGTTCTATTCACTGGTGTTATTCACCATGTAAAAATAGTGTTTAAAAAATGGACTTATAGTGTCGGTCGGTGTTCAAACCAGTACGAGCCCACCATATTAAAATTTTCACGCCTTACATACACTTAAAAACAGATGTATGATGCTCTCCACCAGCCAATTTCTGATTCACATTTTGGAAACAATTTTGATTTGGGCACTTCATGCTGTAATGATTTGAGCAACAGATGTAGCACTTTAGTTTGAAAAGTCACTTCCCATTCGTTGTAATCACAAAGTGGGAAAGTGACCATTTTGTCACGTTTGTATAAAAAATTTACCAGACTGCCACGCCAACAGTAAATTTTGTCAAAATGTCACGCGGCATAATTCGCTACACAGTGTAGCGAATTATGCATGCAAGTAATTCGCTACACAGTGTGACAAAATATGCCACGTCAGAACCAAAAATGTCACATGTCAAATTTTGACATTTTGACATAATTCGCTACCTTAGGTAGCGAATTTCTGAAAATTTGACACGTGACATTTTTAGTTCTAACGTGGCATATTTCGCTACACTGTATAGCGAATTACTTGCAGGCATAATTCGCTACACTGTGTAGCGAATTATGCCGCGTGGTATTTTAGCAAAATTTACTGTTAACATGGCAGTCTGGTAATTTTTTTGTCAAAACGTGGCACTTTGGTCACTCTCCCTCACAAAGTGCCATGAAATAGATGGATATGCCAAGTGAAAATTTTGCCAACAAGGCAACAAAGGCTTAAAAGAGAATAAATTTCCAAATTTCATTTTACAGGATGGAAAAATAAAACGATGATAAATATAAAATAATCAACAATACTATTTTTTTTTTTTTTTTTTTACCGTTCCACTAGCTAGTTTCACTGTGTTATTTAAAACTAATTTGTATCTCAAGTTGATATGAAACCCAATTCTAATTTGCTTTAAGATGTTTTTTTTTTTAATCCTGACGTTAATTATCTCTTTGAAATGAGTCGGTCACCGAATATTTTTACAAACTTCAACTCTTTATGATGTTATTTAGAACAATTTTTTTATCACATGAAAACAAACAAATATTAACTAATAGGAAAAAATATTTTTCCTTTTAAAGGATGATCGTTTTAATTAAAATTAATATTTTTATTAAAATTTAAATTAAAAAAAAATTACCTACTTTCTGTCCCTCATTATTTCATTGTGCATCTATTTCTATCACTTAAAAACACACAATTCTACATCTTTTAAAAGAAAACACCAAATCCTCACTAATATTATATGGCTAGGAAGTAGGAACAATAACAGAAGATATCACATATTAGAAGTACCATTCTTCAGACGGGCATGGAAGCCCTCCAAGCTTCATTTGAATTTACATTTGTACGAAATAACTTCTAAATTTCCTCTTATAAATACATACAAAATTGTTCATTATATGTTAAATTAACTATCATACAAATTAACTATTTCATGTTTGGTATTGCTTGTCCATAAGCTTTTTTCTCTGGACCATCCAATAGGTCCCACAATATCTAGAAGTAATAAACTAAGATAAATGATCAGTTCAAATGTTAAGGGATATTATTTGTTATACACCCCTAATTGTTTGGCTCTCACTCAAACTGTCTTACCTTCGGATAACCCTTTTTTAAATAATGAGTTAATTATATCATGTACACAATTTTTAAACATCATTCTCTTAGTTGTTATTGGACACACATGCACTCTATCTCCTTCGGCCTTGAGCATCATCAGTGCATAATCTATCACCCCTTATGACATGACCATATACAGTTGAATATCCACGATCATTTTTCATCTAAAGTGTTTACGTAAAACAACTACTTAACCAATTAAGCACGTTCACCTAACCTAATCTTGTGGTTATTAACTGATTTTATCAATAAATAAATAAATAAAAAATAAGAAGAATCTCAGTTTTTTTTTTTTTTTTTTTTTTATAACATTAGAAAGTGAAAAGTGAAAAGTAAGAGAATATTTGTACGGTTAGAGAAAGTTATCTCCAGTGAGTTCAAAATGACGTCGTTTTTTGTTATAATTAAAAAAATTATAATGATAAAGACTAATATAACCCTGCAATATATTATAATTACAAAAATAACTTTATTTCCGTCCCAAAAAGATGTCGTTTTAGGCTCACCGGATATAATTTATCTCCATTGAGTGGAGAAATCCTTTACCCAAATAAAAATTAAGAAGAATCTCAGTTTTATAGAAGGGTTTAATAATTCTCATTTAACATGCACTACTAGAAAAGTGGAAATTTTCGACGGAAATTTTCGACGGAAAATATTCCGTCCAAATTAAAGATGGAAATTTCAACGGAAAAAGTATTTCGTCGATAATTTTTGACGGAAATTAAGTTCCGTAAAAAATATTCGACGGAATTGTGATTCCGTCGAAGATTTTCTATGGAAAAAAATTCCGTCGAAAATAATTTGAAAACAATAAATCAAAATGAAATAAATTTAATGATATTTCGACGGAATTGTGATTCCGTCGAAGATTTTCCACGGAAAAGGAATTCCGTCAAAGATTTTCCACGGAAAAATTATTCCGTCGAAAACAATATAAAAAAATAATCAAAAAGAAATTAATTTTTATGAAATGTTCGACGGAAAAATGATTCCGTCGAAGATTTTCCACGGAAAGGGAATTCCGTCGAAAATAATTGAAAAAAAAATCAGAAAGAAATTATTTTTTATGAAATGTTCGACGGAAAATGATTCCGTCGAAGATTTTCCACGGAAAGGGATTTCCGTCGAAAACAATTCAATAAAAAAAATCAAAAAAGAAATTAATTTTTATGAAATCTTCGACGGAAAAATGATTCCGTCGAAGATTTTCCACAGAAATGGAATTCCGTCGAAAACAATTAAAAAAATAAAATAAAAAAGAAATTAATTTTTATGAAATCTTCGACGGAAAAATGATTCCGTCGAAGATTTTCCACGGAAATGGAATTCCGTCGAAAACAATTAAAAAATAAAATAAAAAAGAAATGAATTTTTATGAAATCTTCGACGGAAAAATGATTCCGTCGAAGATTTTCCACGGAAATGGAATTCCGTCGAAAACAATTCAAAAAAAAAATCAAAAAGAAATGAATTTTTATGAAATCTTCGACGGAAAATTATTCCGTCGAAGATTTTCCACGGAAATGGAATTCCGTCGAAAACAATTCCAAAAAAAAAATCAAAAAGAAATGAATTTTTATGAAATCTTCGACGGAAAATGATTCCGTCGAAGATTTTCCACGGAAATGGAATTCCGCCGAAAACAATTCCAAAAAAAAAATCAAAAAGAAATGAATTTTTATGAAATCTTCGACGGAAAATGATTCCGTCGAAGATTTTCCACTGAAAGGGATTTCCGTCGAAAACAATTCAATAAAAAAAATCAAAAAAGAAATTAATTTTTATGAAATCTTCGACGGAAAAATGATTCCGTCGAAGATTTTCCACGGAAATGGAATTCCGTCGAAAACAATTAAAAAAAATTAAAAATGAAATTAATTTTTATGAAATCTTCGACGGAAAAATGATTCCGTCGAAGATTTTCCACGGAAACGAATTCCGTCGAAAACAATTCAAAAAAAAAAATCAAAAAGAAATGAATTTTTATGAAATCTTCGACGGAAAATGATTCCGTCGAAGATTTTCCACGGAAATGGAATTCCGTCGAAAACAATTCAAAAAAAAATCAAAAAGAAATGAATTTTTATGAAATCTTCGACGGAAAATTATTCCGTCGAAGATTTTCCACGGAAATGGAATTCCGTCGAAAACAATTCCAAAAAAAAAAATCAAAAAGAAATGAATTTTTATGAAATCTTCGACGGAAAATGATTCCGTCGAAGATTTTCCACGGAAATGGAATTCCGTCGAAAATAATTCCAAAAAAAAAATCAAAAAGAAATGAATTTTTATGAAATCTTCGACGGAAAATGAAGGCGTATCAATACACATTGACGCTGCTTGATTGCTGGTCAATTCCATCTGTCATGCTTCTTATTTGATTATCAATAAAATTGTGTACTTATTTTATTTACACATGAATATAAAAAAATGTATTGTGTTAAATTGTGTACTTCATTTTAACAATAAGCCATATGGTAAGGAGACGAGAAAGACTTGTAGATGGGCTTGTACTTTTCTATGCTTGTTAGATGTTAAGGCTCTTAAAATAGTTATCTAGGAACATGTCTTGATTTTGAGCTTCCAATTGAGTGAATAAATTGATGGTGTTTTGTAGGGCTGGCAATACGGGCCAGCCCGCCCCGACCCGCCCCGGCCCGCCACTGGCCCGCCTAAAATGGGCTAGCCCGCCCCGGCCCGTTTTGACAAAATGGGTTGAATTGAGCAACCCGACCCGTTTTATGAGTGGGTTGGCGGGCTACGGGCCAGCCCGCCTAAAATAAAAAAATATATATAAAAATATAAAAAATATAAAAATAAAATACAAAAAATTAAATTCTGCATAAAAACACATTTTTTTTTTGCATAAAAGCATATAAAAATCCTAATGTACTTATGAAACCAAGAAGATCAATGTTTAATAATCTACATATAAATATGCATCTTTCAATCCAGAAATAATAATAAAAATTAAAATCATATCAAGGTAAAACAGAATAACAAAACAAGTAACAAAGTGTTGTATAAGCAGTCCACAACAATTCGAAAAAGCCACTTGCATACAGAGAAATCTAGGGCACGAAGTTACATAATAATTGGGTAACCTAAAAAAAAAAGGGGGCTTGACGGGCTAGCCCGCCCCGTGGCGGGCCGAGCCCGGCGGGCTGGCGGGTTTGGCGGGGCGGGTTTGGCGGGCTGGTGGGTTGAAAAATTCAACCCAGCCCGCCCTGTTTGGTGGGCGGGGCGGGCCAGCCCGACGGGCTCAGCCCATTTTGCCAGCCCTAGTGTTTTGTACTCTTATTTATTACAAAATTTCTCTACTTTAGTGACTGAATTTCTGATGAATGCACCTAAATCCTACCTGCAGTTATGTGGTGGCAAATCATCTGAAGGAATATTTGTGGGTACATTTCTATCCATGTCTTCAACGGCAGTGGTAATTTTCTAATCACATTATTACATGTTTTCTGATATCCCATTTCTACAATATACATTTGAAGTACATGATTATGTTTATAAAAAAAAAAAAAAAGTACATGGTTACAACTTTCTTGGACAATGACCTTTTTATTTTAAGTGCAGGCTTATAAGTATTTTAAGTAACCTATGGCCTGCACTTTGATAATTGTGATATACTATAGCAATCATTGCTTGTGATTCATATTTCAATATTCAATACTGCCATCACGATGTTTCAGTCAACAACAATTAATTAAATTACTGGATAATGGAAAGTATGAGAAATAAAGGTATTTTTGTTCCAAGGTGATGGTCCTTTTTAATTTTTAGGGTCAAAGTGTTAGTTGTAATGTGCTTAGTAACTAGATCAAACAAGTAAGGTTGAAGAACAAAATAGAAAAACTTTAGTGGAGGAGAATAGGAGATTATTTGCTCACATGATAGTAATTTGCTCACATGATAGTAATATATCTCCAGGAGTGGATGCTAGCAGTATTGCCTCGGATAATGATTTAATATTGCAGGCAGCTGGTGGGGTTAACAGTAAAGGACGGGTATACGGTTTAGGTACACGAGGAGGAGTATATAAGCAATCTCGAATCTGCAATAGGTTACCATTTGGAGTGTCGCAGCAGGAGAATGACAGGATGCGCATATTGATTCTACAGTTGCAGGGTACAGTTGCACAGTAAGAGGAGAAGGCTGCACAGCAGCAGAAAATGGTTGACAAACAGGATAGTTTAATGGTTATGATGCAGAAGCGAATGGACACCATGGAGAAGCTTTTGCGAAGACTTCCTGTGGAATTTTTAGATACTGAGGATGACGACGAGACTCAGCCCCCGTCTCAGGACGTAGGTGATGACCACGATCATGCAGGTCATCCACCAGCATGACTTTTGTATCTTTGTTGGATGTATATGACCGGGACTATTGCAGATTGTAACACCCCAAATTCTAACAATTTATAATAGCATAAATAATTTTAATACTTTTTATAAATAACAGCGGAAGCTCAAAATATTCAAATTTGGGAAGTGTTACCGCCGCACTTGTACTATAGACAGGTGCAAGGCTAAATTTATTACATTAAAAATAAAACCAAAGACTAAAGTTTAAATAAAGGAAATATGTCTTCTGCATTTATTTAATACTCATAAAAATTCTAAACTTAGAAACTAGCTAGAAATATCCGAGTTGTGATCCTCACTGCCCACAGCTAGCCCCATCCTTTGCAACATGCTTCACTGAAAATCTGCTCCCCCGTGAAGGATCATTGCAGTTAAACAAACACAAAAGTCAGCAAAGCTGGTAATCCAAATCCGATATACAAAAATAAATAAATAAATAAATAAAAATGTAACTCATAATAATCCAATAAAATAATATAACTCAAAAAATTCAAATCAAATATCAAACTTGTTATTAATTATATTAATCTTTATTTAATCCATTTAGTCTATTTAGTGGGAAGAGAACCATGGTAGACCCGGGAAACCCTGCCAGTCTACCCTGTGACCCGGGAAACCCTGCCAGTCACAAACAAATCACTTTGGCTATAATCAACTCACATCTTCCTAGTGTGCACACCTCTTCCCAAAGTTGCTACTAGTATCCCGGGGAACCCTGCCAGACACCACTTTGAGAAGAACGGATATAATCTTTTTCACATCAGTTTCACATCGGAGGCATAAAGCCCAAAAGTTGTGTTCATCACTTTGGGAGGTACCATCCCAAAGCTATCCTCCCACTATTAATTTATTTTTTATATACAGACATAATAAAATTTCCCAATTTATTTCAAATATATGTAATATCTATTGATTTATAAAGTAAGGCACAGACTTATAAAATAAACAATTGTATGCATTTGAAATATGATCACGTAAATCGAAAAGACAAAGAATTGCAAATATACAGAACTTTGAAAGAAACGAATCATATGTAGATGGTCAACATACTGAAAGTGACGCACACAAATCAAGAAAGAAGGTTTTTGTTTTGTGAACTATGTATACATATATAAAAGCAATGATAATTACAATTTGCATTCAATTAAAGGATTGCACAGAGACCGAAAGAAATTTGCAGCGACCCTATCACGATTCATATAAAATTAACATAAGATTTCTAAGGATTAGGATTACACATACCAAATTTCACATAAAATATAATCTAAAAAAAATACCTAGGGATTAGGATTACCTGGTCTCCGTTTTTGCTAACTTCTAGAAGAAAAGAGTAATTTAGGACAGAGAACCGGTTGATAATCAGAAAAATATAAAAATTGAAAGTAATTAAAATAAACTTTTTGGAGTGAGAAGAGAGAGAGTAGTAGTAGAGGAGAAATTTTGAAGAGTTGATTGGTTTGGTTAGGCTAGGCCTCTATTTATAGTTGAAGTGTTGGGCTTATACATTACTGACTCCATGCTGACTCATCATATCTAAACAATTTATGTTTGTTGCCTTATCCTATCTAAACAATTTATGTTTGTTGAATCATCATATCTAAACAATTTATGTTTGTTGACTCATCATATATAAACAAACAATCATATAATCAAAATTTATCACCCATTATTATTATTACTAATTTATAATTTTTTTATTATTATTAATTTATTGTATTATAAATTACTATTATTAATTTATTGTATTATAAATTACTATTATTTTTTTTTGGGATATTACATTCTACCCTCCTTAAAAGAGGTTTCGTCCTCGAAACTTAAAAGTTTGAGCTTCTCAATTAACTAAAAGGCATAAGGAACTAGAATCTTAAAATTGTAGCACGCAAACAAATTAGCAAGTGGACAAAATATGGATTATAGGATAATATACTACGATTTTGAACATTTTTATGCCAATGAATTGGTAACTAATGTAATGTGTTGCTAACTCTTACCTCTCCCTAAAAGAAAAGTTTCGTCCCGAAACTTAATTACGTATCTTCTTCGAATAAAAACGGGTATTTATTGCGCATATCGTCTTCTGCCTCCCATGTTGCTTTTTCTACCTTTTGACTCCTCCACAAAACTTTAATTAGTTTGATTGACTTATTTCTCAAAATTCTTTCACTTCAATCAAGAATTCTTACAGGACGTTCTTCATAGGTGAGATTCTGATCTATCTTGATAGACTCAGGCTGAAGCTTGTGCAAAGGATCTGGTATATACTTCCGAAGTTGAGATACGTGGAAAACATCGTGTACATTCTCCAATTCCATTGGAAGAGCTAGTCTGTACGACACTTCACCAATTCGCTCAATGATCTCATATGGGCCAATATACTTTGGACTCAACTTGCCTTTCTTTCCAAATCTCATCACCCCCTTCATCGGTGATACTCTTAAGAATACTTTTTCTCCAGTCTCGAATTCTACTGGTCGTCGTCGTTGATCTGCATAAGACTTTTGACGATCCTGAGCTGTTTTCATCTTTTCTTGAACCACTTTAACTTGTTCCATCGATTCTTGAATCATATCTGGACCCACAATGCCAGCTTCTCGAAAATCATTCCAACATAATGGGCTTCTGCACCTCCTACCGTACAATGCTTCGTAGGGTGCCATATCGATGCTCGCATGGTAGCTATTGTTGTAAGAGAATTCGACCAAAGGAGAAACACTTATCCCAAGATTGATTGAATTTCCAAAGCGCAGGCTCTTAACATGTCTTCAAGAGTTTGAATCGTCCTCTCCGTCTGTCCATCTGTAGCAGGATGAAAGGCTGTGCTATATTTGAGTTGGGTTCCAAAAGCTTGCTGAACCTTAATCCAGAAGTTTGATAAAAACCTTGTATCTTTATCTGAGACTATGTCCTTTGGGACTCCATGCAACCTCACTATATCTCGCACATAAGCATCGGCCAACTGGTTCAAACCCCATGTGTTTTTCATCGCAATGAACCTTGCAGTCTTAGACAACCTGTCAACTATGACCCAGATAGCATTCTTGTCTCCTCTAGTCAGAGGTAAACCCGTGACAAAATCCATAGAAATTGACTCCCATTTCTCCCTCGGAACTTCCAATGGTTGCAACACCGCAGGTTGTTTGTGT
>JAVKPL010003211.1:0-19574 GCA_032173675.1 Gastrolobium villosum
GGGTTGAATATACTCTTGCAAAGTATGGAGTCAGACACAAGATAAGCAATCCATACCACCCGCAGACTTGTGGTCAAGTTGAAATTTCCAACAGGGAATTGAAAAGAATATTGGAAAAAACTGATGGGAATGCTAGGACTCAATGGTCCAAGAAACTTGATGACGCCTTGTGGGCTTACAGGACAGCATTTAAGACTCCAATTGGAATGTCTCCATTTCAATTGTTTGGGAAAGCATGCCATTTGCCTGTTAGGTTGGAGCATAGAGCATTGTGGGCTGTCAGGTTTTTAAACTTTGATTCCAAGGCAGCAGGTGAAAAAAAGTTGCTGCAATTGGATGAATTAGGTGAATTCCGTCTGCAAGCATATGAAAGTGCCAGCCTTTACAAGGAGAAGACTAAATTGTGGCATGATAGGAAAATCACACCTAGGGACTTCAAAGTGGGGGATCAGGTGTTGTTATTCAACTCAAGGTTGAAGTTGTTTCCAGGCAAGTTGAGGTCCCGTTGTTCTGGACCGTTTGTAGTTAAGAGCATGAAGCCTTATGGAGCGGTGGAAGTATGTTCTCAAGACTCTGACCGAAGTTTCACTGTTAATGGTCAGAGGTTAAAGCTTTACATTGGATCTGCTGTAGACAGGCAACTGATTTCAGTTGCCTTGTTAGAGGTAAGCTAGTTCATACCCGTCAGGCTCGCGACGTTAAACACGCGCTGAGTGGGAGGCAACCCACTGTACCAGGTATATGACTTTGATGTTAATACCATGTTCCAAGAAGAGAAGAGGGAAAAGTGTTGAAAAAATTTTAAGGAAAAATTTTTGACAAGTGTTGGGCGCTAAAACATTCATCATGACCGTTTTAGCGCTCTGAGAATTGCACTAAGTGCAAACTCTCTGGCCATGCGCGCTAAAGCGCAGAAACTGAGCGCTTTAGCGCTCTACAAGAGTACTGAAATAAGAAATCTCTGGCCTGGAGCGCTAAAACGTTTACACTGACTGTTTTAGTGCTCTACAAATACAAGCACTCTGGCCCAGCGAGCTAAAACGTTCATCACGACCGTTTTAGCGCGGAGTTGCACATCACGTGTGTCCACTTATCTGGTCCTGAGGGCTAAAATGGTTGGTTCTCAACGTTTTAGCGCCGAGTCACTTAAAATTGAAATATACGGGTTCTTTTCCCTCACTTTTTCTTTCACTCTTCTTATTCACATACTCTCTGCATACCCTCTGCATATTTCCTTGATTTTCACTCTCAGAATTCGTCCATCTCATCAAGCATAAGGTATGACACATCTTTCATTCTTCTTCTCTTCATGTTCGTGAGTGCAAGTTTAGGAGTTACTTAGGTTGTTTAGGTTTTATTTTTTTAAAATTTCTTTATCATGATTCCATATAATGCTATTGAATTCTTGTTGTATATGTTGATTAGGGGCTGGATATAATGTTGATTCTGGGTTTAAGGTCCAAATCTAATGGACCACAATATTACACCTTTGCGCGCACACACAAGGTGTTTGTTGAAATGCCTGACTCTGAATAGTCAGGGCGCTAAAACGCTGGTTCTCAATGTTTTAGCGCTCAGACTAGGTAAAACAAGATTACGGCCAGGCTGCTAAAATGCTCCCAGTGACCGTTTTAGCGCTCAACTCTTGCGCACACACATAAGCTGTTTGCTGAAATGCCTGACTCAGTGTAGTCAGGGCGCTAAAACACTGGTTCTCAATGTTTTAGCGCTCAGACAGTGTAACATGGGATTACGGCCAGGCCGCTAAAACGCTCCCAGTGACCATTTTAGCGCCCAACCCCTGCTGTATACATGATTTTTACTTGATTCTGGGAATTAAGGAGGGTGTAACTGGTTTAATGAGGGATCAATTTGAATTATGTTATCCATCTAAATCTGGGAATTGGATCCCCTACTGTTCATTGCATTACTGATTTGTTTATTTGATGAACAGATATGTCAACTTCTCCACCCAAGAAAACCAGCAAAAAGAGGTCTAGGGGTTCTAAGACTTCAGCACCTCCACCACCTCCTCCTGTTTTTGATTAACACTTTTGGATGAGTGCTGAACATGAAGACAGATTCAACAAGAAAACTTCCAGTAGACCCTTTGTCCGGGAAAGACAATTCATCCTGGACACTAATGAATATCCAGAATTCCAATCTCAGTTGAGGAGAAGGGAATGGATTACCTTTGGTGAAATTCCGGTGAAGAGCAGCCCGGCTATAGCATGGGAATTTTATGCCAATGCGTATAATGGTGATCAAGGAGGACAAAGGACTTTTATGAGTTGGGTGAGGGGCAAACAAGTTAAATATGATGCCTACACCATTCAAGAGCTGCTCAAGATTAAGAACTGTGATACCACCCAGGCTCTAACTTGTGACTTCCGCGGAAATTGGCATAAAATTGACATCCCACCAAAGAGTAAGGATCCTGCTTTTGAAAGTTGGACCAAGTTGGGAGCAGCTGAACCCATTTTGCAAACTGTGGCAAAACCTGGTGAAAAATGGGAAATGACCAAGGATAGGGTCAATCCCAAATTGCTTTGGTTGAGGCAACTAAATGGAGAAGCCAGGGTGTGGTTCCACTTCATAGTTTCCAACATTATGCCTTCCTCCGATCAAGCAGAGGTAAATTTGATGAGGGCTGTTTTGATTCCCACTATCATGACTAAGGGGAAAGTGGAGTTGCCCATCCTTCTTCAGGACAGCATATATAATATGGCCCATTCTGACAGCAGCACATATGCTCTAGGCCATTGCTCTCTGATCCAGCTTTTGTGTCAGAATGCTGGAGTTGATGTCACTGATAATGGAGTGCAAGTTAAGTTGCAGCCCAAAATTGAGGGGATGGACCAAGAAGATTGACACCTGGTAGAAAGCTTAAGGAAAAGTCAGATGCAGACCTTGAAAAGAGGATTAAATCAGGGGAACAGTGGCTTATTAATGGAGATATTCGTATGGGGCACTTATGTCGTCGTCTCAAATTTATGCAAGCGAGTCAGCAGTCATTCCAGACTCATGTGATAAAGATGCTGACTGACATAAGTGAGGCCCAGGGACTAGAGACGTCTGCTTTTCAGCCTGCTGTTTACCCTTATTCTGAGGAGGAGGATGCATTCGAGGCTGCTGTCGGTGCCCCGTCTGGATGATGACAGCGAGACATCTGAGGATGACATTTCTGATCATGTTGTTCCGGCCCCGGAGCAAGAGACTGTTGCTGCCAGTCAGGATGGTGTAGGACCATCAGCTGGGACTAGTGCAGGAGCAGGGACTAGTACAGGTGCAGCCCATGCTGGTTATACACCGCTTTCGCATTCTGATACAGGAGACCCTTTTGACTCAGATGATGAGGAGACAGCATCCTTCATGGACTCATGATTTTACAGTTTTTTGTTGTTATTTTATTTTATTTTTACGGTATTTTGTTTATTTTGTTGATACAATTATTTTGTAATTTGGTTAAGTACATTGATATTTCACTGTTTGTTGATACACATTGTGATAGTATTGATGCTATTGGTTGTATGTGAATGTGTTTCAGTGATCCACTGTTGTTTTAGATTTAAATTAGTTGCTGGGGACAACAACGTTTAAATCTGGGAATTGTGGGTGTGATTGATTGGCATTTGAACTGCATGGAGAGGTCACACGAGTGGATGAGCCAAAACAGGGAAACATCTCAATCTCTTTTCTTTAGTTTTTCTTAGTGTGAATAATTTTAGTGTGATTTAGATGTTACTGTAGTTTAGAATTTGGATTTTAATTTTTCTTTTATGGAATTTCATGAGGATTTGATTGATCAGAATTTTAGATGATTGATCAAATTAAGGATACAGTCTTATACCTTGCATGTTGAGAAATGAAATGATTGCATGACTCATTCAATGTGTAAGAGTAGAGAGATTAGTTTTGATGCATAGAGAGGAAGTCAAGCATGCACTCTGAACTGTGAGGAAATTGAGCCTATACAGAAATTTTTGTTCAGAGAGCAATTCACTGCATGAGTAACTCTAGAACTTGCCTTGTTTCTTGTTTGAAATGGCTGATGATGTATAGGGTGGAGGAATTTCCTTTTTGAACTAGAAAGTTAAATGGTCAACTCTTAAGTTCTTGTTGCATGAACCTTTGAGCCTAATCTGTTGTTAATGTACCCTCACATCTATTCCTTTAGACTGAAAAGTTCAGATAAGTGATAAGGGGTGGAGTGTTTTGTGGGAAGTAAGGTATCTTTGCAATAAGTGAATGTAAGAGGTGTTTGAAACATCAGAAAGAAGGAAAGAAAAAGAAGAAGGAAAAAGAAGAAAAGGTTGTGGAACACAAAGTGTTTGAGTATTTGGAAGAGATAAAGTGAAATGCTAAAAGACACAAAGTGTCTGAAAGAAAAAGAAAAGAAAGAAAGAAAATTTTTTGTTAAAGACACAAAGTGTTAGGAAGAAAAGGAGGAAGAAGGTTATAAGACAAAGAATTAAAAGGAAGAAAGATTGGGGAATTAGGAAGAAAATGATAAATATTGTGATTCCCCCTTATATGAATCTGATTCATTTGATCTGAACTTTTCCTGCCACATAAATCTTTACCTCTACTCAAGCCATACACCAAGCCTCATTGCCAACCATGTCAAGACCTTTTTGATCTGCCTTATAGATCATTTGTACCATTAATAATGAGAATATGGGCAAGCCTATAGAAGTTTGAGTGTAGTGAAGAATGAGTGATAAGTTGATCCCTAAACACTAGTGTGCAAGAGAGTTAAATTCTCACAATTTTTGAGAAGATCCTAGTGAGGGAGTGATGTTGTTTGGAAAGTCTCTGTATGTCATTTGTACTAATCTGTTGAAAAGCATATATGATGTTGTGCAAGTCATGAGAAATAAGAGATTGCATGGTTGTAAGTTGTATCAATGTGATCCTTTGTCGAATTCAGTCTATCCTCATGAGTTTCATCTGTAAGAATCTTGAATCCTTCTTTGTTGTAAGTTCATTACTGAGGACAGCAATGTCCAAATCTGGGAATTGTGATCAACCCCTGGTTCATCAGTTTTTTCAGCACAAATTAGGATCAATTTGTGTGAATAACTGGATGAAAAGGAGGTTAATATCTTAGAAATCCCTCAAGTGCAAGTTCTGAAAGCTTTGTGAAAAATTTACATTGTCTTGGAGGGAAAGGAAGCCCAAAAAGCATCAAAAGAAGGAAGAAGATTTTGGAGAAGTGAAAATTGCCTATGTGTTGAGCACTAAAATGGCCACACTGGCCGTTTTAGCGTGCTGCTGCAGATTGAAGGAGAAAGTTGCTGGTGCTGAGCGGTAAAACGTCCACACAGACTGTTTTAGCGCGCTGCTGCAAATCAAGAGTGGAAGTCTCTAGAGCTCAGCGCTAAAACGCCCACACTGAGCGTTTTAGCGCCCAGATGTGGAAAAAGTCTCTGGTCTCCAATGCTAAAACGTTCAAATCAAGTGTTTTAGCGTTGGAGTCAGTTAAAAGCAGTTGAGAAGTTATCAGCCATAGACGCTAAAACGCCCATTCAGACCGTTTTAGCGCCCAAGTTAGTTAAAAGCAGTTGGTCACGCATCAAGCCTGGACGCTAAAACGCCCATTTTGACCTTTTTAGCGCCCATATTATTTTTCAACAGAAATTGTAACACTATAAAAGGCAAAAGGCCTTCACATTTGAAATATCTCTCTCATCTCTCTACCATATCTCTCCTCTCCTGTATCAGATCTTTTGATCTGAATTCTTACCTTTTATTTTCCAAATTCTTAGGAGTAGTGTTTCATTACAATTGGAGATTGAAGATCCACAACCATGACAATGTAGTTTGTTCTTTCTTCTTCCTTTGTATTCATTTCAATTATGTCTGAGTAGAGTCTTTTGTAGTCTGGTTCAATGGAACTCAAGTGTGTATTTATGAATGATTAATGTGATGTTATGTTTACCTATTATGTGATTTGTATGAAGTTGTCTTGATCAATTATTCTTGTTAATGGAATAGTGTAGAACAGACATGTTTACATTGTTCTATAGTTGACAACTTCATCATTAGTATTTTAGTAGTCAAGACATTGATGCTATGATATTAGTGTAATCTCAAGACCTTAGTGATTAATGCATATATTATGAAAGGAATCACCAAGACATTGGGGTTTCTGATTAATGTGTCTATCAAGGTAGTAAGACATTACATCTTGATGATAAGTAAAAGGTTGATCAACATCAAATGATAGAGAACTCATGATTGAAATTGGTTCATTCATAAATCCATACTTGATGAAAATTGATATCTGACTACTGTTTTTTAATTCAAATTTAAATCGTTGTGTTTTGAAATTATTCCATTTTATGCAATTTACATTTCTATTGACAAGAAACTTATGCAATTCAAAACTCTTTGGTTGATTCAAATCAACAACAATTGGATAGTCAGTGCTTGACACAATTCCTCGTGGGAACGATCTTTACTCATTATTTTTATTACTTGTATGACTAGTGAACTTGCTAATTAGACAACAGAAATCAATAGCAATTTCCTACCTTCATTTGAGAACCGATTTTTCTACGAAAGAAGAAGAAGAAGGGAGAACTAACTTATACCTACTCTCCTTCACTCCCCTATTTAGTGGCAGAGCCACGTTGAGCAAATGTCTTGGCACTAGCTGATTTTGAAAAATGGTTGGTTTCCCATTTATAGAACTATGGAACATAGAATAAAACTATGGAAATAACAGCTTCTCCCATGGCTTCCTCTATAGCTGGCATTGACTGATTTTTTTCAGGAATTGATATTTGGCACCAGCTAAAACCTTTTTTTTGGCTCTGCCACTTCCCCTACTGTTACCCCTTACCTCTGGCACCACAACTTCTTCTTTTCTTCACAATTTAATCGAAACAAGACAGCTATTTCTTTTACACATTATTCCTCAAGTGCATATAAAATCTCCCTCTTCCTCGTCAGAGAATCATACCACCTTTTTAACCCATTTTCACCCTCTACAAGTTAGGGCTGAACACCACCTTACCATTTCATTCACTTGCATGTGAAATGGGCTACTTGGAACTCCAAGATAGACAACTAAAGAAGGAAGAGACAAAGAACTCCATAGGCTCTAGCTGTTGTCCAATTGCAAAAGAGAACGAGAAGTAAAAGATCAAAGAGACCAAGTTACAGTTAAAGCTTCAACAGGTAAATTATGGAACTAGTTCTATATGCATTCTGTTATAACTTGAACATATGCTTAGAGAGTACATGCATGTGTCTAATCAGATGTAAATCTTTTTAATTAAAGGAGAAAGTTAAGACCATCATTACTGTTGTTTGAAATTTCTTTGACTATCCATGAAACCCAATATTGAAAGTGGTGAGATTTGAGACGAAGTCACACAAAGTACCAGTTGAAGATATTTCCAATAAAAATTTACAGTATTTATCAATCCTTAATTAGTTGATAATCCTTTGCAAGCCCATCCCCCATGACCCAGCAACCACAATCAATAAATGTGGGATAATCTTTTGAATCAAGATTTCTATATATTTTTTTCAATATTTTATGGGGACGGCCCACCCTAGACCCCCTTAGCTCCGCCACCGCATAAAAGTGTATGAATTCATATGGGGCTATGTAAAGAAAAAAAAAATATGGATCCAAATATCTTTATGCATGTAAGAAATAAAATTATCTTTTATAATGTGAAAAATATTAACCCCTCATGCTTGTTAGTTATTGGTAGCAAATTTGCAATTACGTTTTTACTTTTTCCTTGTTTCTTAGGAAACTATTTGTATTTATGAAGTACATAATGTTTCATGATAAATAGATTTGCCCATGTATATTGGGGTTTGGGATGCAGAGATTTCTTTGACAATTTAGTAGTTTTAACATAGATATGTGTTATTGTTTCAAGTTGTTATTGACACTGTTATTATTAATACTGTTGTATCATATAAATTAAAGAATTTAATTGATGTGGACAGTCATTTAAAAAAAAATTACACCAGCATCTAATAGAATTTTGACACATCATTATTTATTAGTTTTATTTTAATTAATGAGAATATGATAGGATACGATAACATATAATTAATAATGTGTTAAATGATAAGTTATAATATCAATATAAAATATTTTACGCTAATAATACATACCAATTCTTACCCTTAAGATCCAGTTTGCTTCTACACGAATCAAGGATGGATAAAGGTATTTAAGGGCCGAAAGCTAAATAAGTTTTTTTTTGTTTACTAATTAAATCTTATTTTATAACAGATATTCATTTTTCTAACTTTTACCTGTACAAATTATTTTTCTACTTTCTTAAGTTTTATCATTACAATATAATTCTCTTCATATTGTTTCTTTTTATAAACGATACATTTATTTAGAAATAAAAGTTCTTTTTCATTTCGGAGTACGCTTTATATAAAAAATTCTGTAATATAAATTTAATTAAAAAATGGTGAATAGAACCATCTATTCAAGTTGATGAAAAACACTTTACGTGAGTGCAATTGAAATCATTTAAAAAATATGATACATGTATTTTATGAATCAAATATGAAAGGTAAAAACTGATTGAGAGGTTTTTGTTTTTAATTTTTTAAAGGTGAAGAGAATAAAAAAAAAAGAGTAGTAAATAGATACTCTTCTATATTAATTTTTTTTTTTTTTTAAAGTTGAATTTATAAGAAGGTGATAGAATTCTATTTCCCTGAGCGGCAAAGACCATATGACGTAACATAAAAGAGATTTTGTAAGGATGATAATAAATAATAAAAAGATAAAATAATAAAAATTATAAGAAATATTTATCAAGTGACAATTGATTAATTAAAAAAAATATAATAAAAAATATTAATTAATAATTGACATGTAAAGCATATATAAAACCTTAAATTAATACTTATTATCATTAAAATGTTTTTATTTTCTAAATATGTAATTACTATAAAAAACAATAAATTATGAAGCCTAATACAAATTAAACTTAGACATAAAGTCAAAACTTTATTAACTTTACCTCTAACATTTTCATTCTACCGCATTTAAATTTGTTTTTTATATTAAACTAAAATTCGTTCTCTTAAGAGCTATTAAATCTCTTAATTTGTTCTTCTTTTTAAGAATAATACATGTTATTTTTTTAAAATATTAAACTGAATTTTTAAAATTAAATTGTGTGTATTTTTTTAATAATTTTAAATATTTTTTCTTTTAATTTATACTTTTAAATATTTCTTAAATTAAAAAAACAATATAATATACGTGCTAGAATTCTATAAACAATTTACTTCATTTTGCATTTTATTACGTATCATTTCATTCTACAATAAAACATCCGAACAAAATCTATGAAATTCCCATGTCTGTATTCATTTTGTAACTTTTCCAAGACTTGAAAAGTTCTGTTATCGCAACACGTGATGAGCCATCTTCTTTATTATTTTCTTTTAATAAATAAATTATTATTATTTTCTTCTTTTTAGCTATTTTTCATTAATAAAGAATAGAAGCTCACATGTTCTGTTTTTTTTTTTTTTTCTAAAAATGTATCAGCCCATGTGAACCAATGCCACTTGATGTGGTGCTGTCACATGCCACAAACTTTACATTTTTTTGTTTCTTTTTTTATGAATGATGAATCCATACGGTATCACATGTTGCGCCATGCACACTTGCATTTTATTTGACTTAGCATAAAAAATAATAACACGACACAAAACACCCAAATAAGTAAAATGCTTGTTATATACATCTTTTATTACGAACCTATTAAAAGCACATCAAAGAATAATAGCCATTCGCTATACGCTGATATTGAGAGAAAATTTTCAAATACACGGAAGACCAAGTTAGGTGCTTTCTTTTATTAAATAGGAAAATTAATTTTTCTCTTTTTACCTATGCTTTTTTTCTCTTTAAGTACTAAATTTTTTCCCTATTTAATAAGAAGGAGCTTAAATTTAGGGCTTTTGACACTTATAATCTTTTATTAATAATTAATTATCAAATTGACCTTCATTATAAACTATTTTGAAAATTTAACAAAAAAAATATATAACATCAATCTGTCCCTGTTTGACCGTTGACCATGAAGCCTACCCCTCCCTATCCAGGTAAATAATTCAAACATTTTTTCAAATTCAAAAAATATACCCGAATATACCTCTCCCTACCCGAGTAGGTAAAAAATTTGCCGGGTAAATAAACAATTCTCAGAATTAATTATTTACCGAATCTAATTCTTATCTCTGATCATCAGGGACCATTTTTTGTGTACAATCGTTAGGAAACCTCGGAGTGGGTATTCTGAAAACTAAGCTTTTTTTATTTTGAACCCCTTCATCCTGCTCATTCTCCGAAATTCGCTCTCAAACCCAGTTCAAGCCTTCGCTCTCTTTGAACTTCAAAGTCGAAACCTCTGTATGTCTTTGATGTTGTTCTATTCATTTGCACTTTCTTCTAACAACTCATTGTTCAAATTTCAATTCAGCCTTTCAGGTCTCATTTATGAAGAGTTTTTTCTCTGGCCATTTATATCTCTCCCAATGCAGGGGGCTCAATCTTGGATTTGGTCATTTCTGTAATTTCTTTTCTCTTTTTGTTCTTCTCGTCCACCAAAAAATACCCATAATCACTATTCCAGAGTTAGTAATATTGAAAACACACACCAGATTCTCTGGTTTCTATCCATTCTTATCAATTATATTTTCGGGTTCCTAACACTAGGGGGCATTTGGTAGCCGGCATTTTGTCGGTTTCCAGCAAACTGAATTTTTCTAAATTTTAAATTTTTGAATATTATTGTAAATTGAATATTTTCAATATATTTCTGAAAATCGAGATTCCCGGACAAAAAAAAATTTCTCTAACAAACGCCCCGTATATGTTTTCTCTCTCGCTATTTCTCCTTCTCGATTACCAATTTATCATTTTTCTTATAGCCTAACAAAAGTTCATCTGCATGCATGAAGGTTCGTTTCTCAAAAGTTTGACTGCATTATGTTTATGGAGTTCATGGTACTTTAAATATTGCATATTAACAGGGAGAATTGTTCTTTTGGCTAGAGGCAAATCTGGCGATTATTTATCCAGGTAGCCCCCTCCCAATCCGGGTGAATAATTCAAATATTTTTCCAGATTCAAAAAATATACCTGGGTATATTTCTCCCTATCCGGATAGATAAAATTTTCAAAATATACCTGAATAGCGAAGAGTGTATCTGGGTAGATTTCATGGCAGCGTCAAACAGGAACAGATTGATATTATATTTTCTGAAAAGGTTAAATTTTTTAAAATAATTTATAATCAAGATGAATTTAATAATTAATTATTATATAAGGATTACAATATTCAAAAAATAAATAAAAAAACGTAAATGTGGTGTTTCCATTACATTAGGCCTCTAGAATCTAGATAGTGATGTGTACCTTTTATCGAAAAAATAAAAATTGAGTTTACCCAAAAAAATGAATGAACTAGCTTTTACCCAAAAGATATTAGGCAAAATCAATTCTTACGTCGCATAAAAACACACGTCACTCTCAATTCGTAAAACGTGCCCAACCTTTTTTTTTTTTTTTTTTTGAAAAAACTGGTGAAACCCAATTTGTTTCGGTCTGCCGGAAAAGTTGCCCATGATATTATTACTAAATGGATTCAATGGAAGGGCTCCCCATCATGTCTACGACATCTACAAATGGACCATGTTTATGTACCAAAAGTTCAAACGCTTGTAGTCAATTACAACGTGTAAAATCCAACAATACAAACGTTACAAATGCCACGAACTGTCTTAACATCGTATGACACAATAGTAGAAATTATAGTTGGTGAAGACCGAAAAATAATCACATAAACGGATATTGCTAAGACTTTCCCACGGAATTTGTACCAGAATCATAATTATAGTTACAAGATAATTGATGTTTATAACCTTATATAATCATGCATGTACTATAAAAGAAAAAGTTCAGTACAATCCACAGAAACCAAAATGGGTTGGCCATACGTATCTAAGGTAGTGACAACTGTTACGCATATAGAGCACGTATCCCAACTGCCGCACAGAAGATCTCACTAAGAGATCTTCAAGCATTTCAACAGCTTGGAACAGTCACTGATGCAGGGCGCAAAAGACGGATGGGATCTCAACAAGAGAGCGGTTATATCCGACTAAAATGGGGGAGTTCAGGGGGCCAAAACCTAGGAAGGTAATCCTATAAATAAGAGCTCAAAGATCCCAGGTATTCACTTTCAAATGACTAGCTAACCCCACTCACATTGAGCACACACCACTCCTTGGTTGTAAAACCTATTGCTTGTGCGCAGTGATTGGGACCTCGGCTTTAAGCCTAATATTCAATTGACATACACTACCTCTGAGCGCATACCATACGGTATAGCAATACGGTCTATCTTGGACCTAACATTGGCGCCGTCTGTGGGAATCGGTAAAATTTGACTCCCATACCATAATGACGAACACTCGTTCCACGTCTAGCAATGCTTAGACATCGTCGCACCAGTCTGCATTGGAGCAGATCCAGGCCACAGCCACACCCGTTTTGGTGGACGTTCAGGTCGAAGGGGTCGAACTACAGGGGTCGACTCCTAGACCCCTAATCGGAAACACAACGGCTGCAACCCGCCCACCTGCACTCAATGAGCCACCAAATGTCGCCACGATGGCCATGGGGGCAATCCTTCAACGGATGCAGGAGATGGAAAATAGATTCCTAACTCAGCAACGATTGGACGCGGAGAGGATTGCGACACTTGAAACCGAATTGAGGAATCGGAACCCCCATAGCGGTACTGGAGGAGATGCGCAAGTCCAGAATGGAGGTAACTTGCATCAAAACGCTGAAGGCCGACCTGGAGGGAATGGTAATGCCGGCAATGGTGGGACACAACGCCATACCGCAGCTGCAGCCGATGGAAATGCCCAGGACAATCTTAACCATCACCTCGGCAACCAACAAGAAGGTGGAGGCCAAAACAACTGCCATGATGAAAATTACCTGAATGATGATGAGGCTAATGATAGCCCATTCACGGAGAGGCTCATGAACTTGGCCATTCCGCCAAGATTCAAGAGCACTAGAATACCCCCGTACGATGGGAGTCAGGACCCGGAAGCCCACTTGGAGGCCTTCAAGACCGAAATGTTGTTTAATGGGATCACTGGACCCATTAAGGCCAGAATCTTCGCAACGACATTGACAGGACAGGCAATGACCTGGATAACCAGGCTTCCCAGGAATTCGATCGACTCGTTCGAGGACTTGGCCCGGACTTTCCGACTTAACTTCGCAACAAGCAAAGTGCATCCAATGCCGGCATATGCTCTAGGAAGAATTCGCCAGAACGAGAACGAATCGTTGAGAAAATACCTCGACCGATTCAAAGATGCCGCTCTCAAGGTCCGAGGCCTAACGGAAGCAGTGCACCTCCACTTAATCATTTCAGGATTAGATGGTGACTCTCCTCTTGCGAGATCAATTTATAAAAACCCGGTCAATGATCTTGAGGAATTCCGACGGAGGTCAGATAAATACATCGACGTAGAAGACATGCAAAAGGTTTACGTCGAATCTCGAGGACGAAGCCCGTCACGAAGGAGTCCGAGTAAGAAAAACGGTAGAGATCGGGATCAGAAGGGACCTAAAAAAGGAAAGGAGGCTCGTGAGAAGAGGGCAGAAGATCGCTCCCCAAGGAGAAAATTTGAAGATTACACGCCTCTGAACACGTCCAGGTTCAAAATCTGGAAGGAGGTAGCTCAAACAGAAATGCGAAATGTCGAAAGACCTCGTCCCCTCAAAGCAAAGAGTGGGCTGGACAGAAGTAAATACTGTGCATTCCACGACCAAAACGGGCATCTTACGGATGATTGTTGGGACCTTCGAGATGCAATCGAAAAACACGTCAGAGAAGGGAAGTTGAAGCATTACATAATCCGAACCCAGGGGAAGAAAAATAACAAGCGAAGACAAAAAAGCCGCAGCAGAAGTCGAAGTCTGAGGAGAGAAGATAGAAAGGATCAAAGACAAGACCGCACTGCCAAGGGCAAAGAGGTTGACGATAGAGGTGAGACTTTCCCTGAAGCTGAATTTGAATGCAATGTGATTAGTGGAGCTATGGGTGGAGGAGGAGACTCGGCAAACGCCTGGAGAAAATACTTGAAGGAGGTCATGTCCATCAGGGACCGACCGACCTTCAAAGTGAAGGACAACCATCCGGCCCCCCCTCTATTGTTCTTCACCCAAGAAGAATTGGCAAGGGTTGTACCAGGACACACTGATGGATTGGTGATCACTGGTGTATTAGTCAATTGCCAGGTTAGGAGAATTTTTATTGATCACGGAAGCTCGGCGGATATAATTCTCTGGGATGCATTCCAGAGAATGAATTTGGATGAGAAGGACCTGAAACCATGCGCTACTGAGCTACTGGGGTTTAATGGAGCACCGTCCCCCCCAAAGGGCTATATTGACCTGAAACTGACTCTAGGTACGAAGGATTCGTTCCGTACTGGAAGGGTTCGTTTCGTGGTAGTGGATACTTCCTCTTCCTACAACGTGATCATTGGCCGTCCTACGATTGACGAGTGGGACATGCTGATATCCACTAAGCTCAATGCTTGAAGATGCCAAGACCAAATAATAAGGTCGTCACAATAAGAGGAGACCAAAAAGAATCAAGGAAATGCTATTATAAGACTTTACGAGTCCATCATGGCGATCCAGCATCTCCCCCTCGAATTAAAAAATGGAGGAACGAAGGACCAGTCCCTGAGGGCAGCTGGAAGCGAGGTGAATTTGATTGAGCTTGACATGAGGGAAGAGCTACAGGCGCCGCGTCCAGAACCCGAAGGTGAGTTATATGAAGTCGAGATCTGAGGCGATGGAAGAGGACACACCAAGGTCGGAAAGTCTCTAGGGGATGAGTTTAAAAAGGAACTTGTTTCTTTCCTAAAGAAAAATTTCGACGTTTTTGCATTGAAGGCTTCGGAGATTCCGGGAATTGACCCAGCGTTTTGCTGCCATAAGCTTTCCATGTATCCGGGATCACGGCCAGTATCCCAAAAGAAGAGGAAGATAGGGTCGGACCGGCGATAAGCTCTAAGCGAGCATGTGGACGAGCTTCTAGAGGCCAAATATATCAGGGAGATACAATATACCACATGGTTGTCTAACGTGGTAATGGTTAAAAAACCAAGTGAAAAGTGGAGAATCTACGTTGATTACACTGATTTAAACAAGGTCTGCCCGAAGGACTCATACCCAATGCCCAGCATTGACCAGCTAGTTGACAATTCGTCTAGATTCCAGCTACTTTCATTTATGGATGCGTACTCGGGGTACAATCAGATCCCTTTACACCCAGACGATCATGAAAAGACAGCCTTTATGTCATAAAAAGGGAATTTTTGTTACAACGTCGTGTCTTTTGGCCTCAAGAATGCGGGGGCGACTTATCAAAGGATGATGAACCGAGTCTTCCAGGCACAGATTGGAAGAAACTTAGAAGTCTACATTGACGACATGATCGTCAAATCGGTAAGCATTTCGGCACACATTGCCGACCTCGGTGAGACCTTTGAGCAATTAAGAGCTCGCAAGATCAGGCTGAACCCAGCCAAATGCGCCTTTGGGGTACCAGCTGGAAAATTCCTGGGTTTTATGCTTACCAACCGAGGGATAGAAGTAAACCCTGACAAATGCAGGGCTGTACTCGAAATGAAACAGCCGGAGAGCAAGAAATAGGTCCAACAGCTCACAGGTCGCCTTGCTGCCTTGACTAGATTCCTGCCCAAGTCAGCCGAGAAGGCTTTGCCTTTCTTCAAACTCCTCAAGAAGGAAGCAGATTTTGGCTGGGGGGAAGAATGCAAGAAGGCATTTGAGAATATCAAGAGTTGCTTAGCCACCCCTAATGTGTTGACAAAACCAGAGCCCGGAGAAACGTTGATTTTGTACTTGTCTGTAGGAGAAGAGGCCATCAGCGCCGCTCTGGTCCGGGAAACTGACAAATTACAGCAGCCGATATATTTTGTAGGACGGACATTGCAAGGACCCGAACTTCGCTATCAGAAGCTGGAGAAAGTTGCATTTGCTTTGCTTACAACAGCAAGAAGACTCTGACCTTATTTCCAAAGTCACCAAATTATAGTACGAACGAACCAACCCATCAGGCAAGTACTCCACAAGCCGGACCTAGCGGGGAGAATGATCAATTGGGCCGTCGAACTTTCCGAATTCGACATAATGTACGAACCTCGACAATCAATTAAGTCGCAGGCATTGGCCGATTTCATCCTAGAACTAACCCCGACCAATGATCAAGAAGAAGTGGATAAAGACCTCTGGACAGTATATGTTGACGGATCCTCAAACTCTAAGGGCAGCGGAGCAGGGGTGATCATTGAGAGCCCGGAAGGAGTATCCATTGAGCACTCACTTCACTTAGCATTTCCGACCTCGAACAACCAAGCTGAATATGAGGCGTTCATTGCAGGGATTACGCAAGTGAAAGAGCACGGAGCGAAGAGAATAAAAGTCATGAGTGATTCACAGGTGATTACTTCCCAAGTCGAAGGAAAATACCAAGCTAAGGGCCCCCTGATGATGAAGTACCTTCAAAGAGTCAAGGAGTTGTTGGCCGAGTTCGACGAGGTTATGATCCAGTACATACCTCGAAACGAGAACAGTAGGGCCGACATCCTATTTAAGCTTGCGAGCTCGAAGGGTTCTGGCAACCATCGCACTGTGATTCAACAGAGCATTTTTGAGCCGACATGCGTCATGATGATAACTGACGCGGAGGATTGGAGGAGGCCAATTGTGGCCTACCTAGAAAAAGGAATCGTGCCAGATGACACGCAAGAGGCAAGAAAGCTCGTGAGGAACTCGGCCTGTTTTACTATAGTAGAAGGGAAACTCTACAAAAAGGGTTTCTACATGCCCATGCTGAAGGGCTTCGACAAGAATGAGGTCGAATACGTATTGGCGGAGATCCGTGAGGCATAAATGGGCATCACATGGGAGAAAAAGCATTGGCCAAAAAGGCACTAAGGGCAGGATATTACTGGCCAACTATGGGGGCAGACGCTAAGGAACATGTTAAAAGGTGTGAGCAATGTCAGAAGCATGCACTAATTATTCATGCACCCCCTGAAGAGTTGCAAGCTATCACGGCACCATGGCCGTTCTTCAAATGGGGAATGGATCTATTGGGGCCTTTTACCGCGGCTGAAGGGAAACTCAAATGGTTGATAGTTGATGTTGATTACTTCACCAAGTGGATTGAGGCTGAGCCCCTCGCCACCATTACCTCAGCAAGGATACGGAGGTTCTTTGAAAGAAACTTGATAAGCCGATTTGGACTTCCTGCGGAGATCATTACCAATAACGGAACACAGTTTACTGATAAAAAGTTCCAAGAGCTAATGACTGATTTCAAGATCAAGCACCGGTTTGTCTCAGCAGAACATCCCCAGACTAACGGACAGACTGAGTCTGCCAACAAGTTGATCATCAATGGGCTCAAGAAAAGGCTTAATGAGGCCAAAGGAAATTGGGTGTAACAGCTACATCTCGTCTTGTGGGGATACAGAACAAGCGTTCAATCTGCTACAGAAGAAACACATTTCAGGTTGACATATGGATGTGAAGCCATGGTTCCGGTTGAAATCGGTGAACCATCCTGGAGGAGGGTGCAAAGATTACAAGGCACGGAATGACAAAATGAGGAAGCACTCCTTGTAGAACTTGACTTATTGGATGAATGGAGGGAGAATGCCAGATATAAAAACATGATGGCAAAGCGCTTAGTAACTGCTAGATTCAATAAGAAAGTAAGACCTCGGTCGTTTCAGATCGGCGATCTAGTCCTAAGAAGAGCAAACATCGGCAACAAAAATGCCAAAGATGGAAAGCTTGCTGCAAACTAGGAAGGCCCCTATAAGATCAAGGATAATCTCGGGAAAGAGGCCTATACTTTGGAAACATTATCCAAGAAGCCAGTAAAAGAACTTGGAACGCTGATAAGCTAAAGGTCTACTATAGTTAGGCTGAAAGGCAGTTAATGGCTAGATTTACTTCTACGCAAATAAGACGAGTTCTTAAGCTCAGTCAGTAGGTAGATTTATTTCGATGCAAATAAACGAGCTACTAAGCTCGGATTTGTAAAAAGATTTCATTTGAAATGCAAATAAATGAGCAGTTATATAAATTCTGTTGTCAATGACTTCTATTTAAGATTCCGACGCGTCACGATCAAATAAAGGAGTGAAAATTTTTGTTGACGAACAAAAAAATATACATTCTAGATCGGCCAACAAAAATCCTCGCGATTCGCAAGTCGAATAAGACGGGATTAAAATTGTAAAATAATCGACAATCTCGGAAGAATAAAATTGAAACTTGTGAGTTTTAAACCGACCTAACGCGGCGATTTTGTTTACATAAAACAAAGGTTCCAAAAGCTTGTTACAAGACAAGGTCGGTATTCTGACCCCTTCATTCTGTTGCTGAAGGACTGAAGACCTAGCAAGTTCCGGTTTCAGTCTCTTCCTCATTTGAGTCGGAACCCGGCGTCCCAGGAATTATAGCGCCATCCCTCACATCATAGGAAACGTCCATTCCATCAGTAATAAGCCCAGGGTTCAGAACACGGGCTTGAGCAATAGCATTGTCAAAAGCTTGGACGGCGGCGTTTACTACCACGGCTTTAGCCTCTTCAAAATCCGCCTTGGTCTGGTCGAGGTGGGATTGCAATTCCTGAAGCTGGGCATCCTTATCCGCCATCGATTTGGAAATGGTTTCCTTCTCGGCACTCAAGTCATTGGCTTTTGTGGTGGCTGACTCCAAATTTTTCCTCATTGTATCCAATTCCGAAGATAATTCTTCAACCTTGACCTCTAAATCCGATTTTGATTTGCCCAATTCTGCTACCTTGGCAGAGAGAGATGATTTGGCAGCGGCGGCTAGGTACAGGTGTTGAAGAAGGTCTTGAAAGATTTGGATTAAGGAAGTGGTCTTCAGAGAGTCCTCCTCCATCCGTGAGAGCATGGCCCTCACAGTAGAGGTCAAGCCTGAGTCAATGAAGAGACTCGGAGGAGGCTTCAAGGCGGCCCTGAGGCGGTCAGAAACCCCCGACCTCCACAACTCTCCAGGCTCTAGTTTGATCAGATTATTCTGAGGAGCGGTGGGGGGAGCTGGACACGGGGAAGACGGAGGGACTTGAGCATCAGTTGTCGCCACCTCAGCACTTGATGAGTTGTTGCCAAGAATGGTATATATTTGTCTTCTTTTGGGAGCCTCGGGCTCAAGAGGAGCAGCATTTTTTGATTTCCCCTTTCCAGACTTCTTGGGAAGAAACTTCTTGTATTTGGCGGAAGTCATGCTAACTGCAAACGAAGGTCAAAAGTTTCAAATCAAGATACTACAAATAAGTTAAGGCAAGTAAAAATTATATAAACTTGAAGTACATACCGAGCTCATAAATGACATCGTCCCCAAATTTATCTACTATCCGACTTAAATCAATGATGCCATAATCTTCGACGTATTCAAT
>JAVKPL010003212.1:0-19273 GCA_032173675.1 Gastrolobium villosum
CTAGGTTCCCACATGCATGCATATACGGTTTTTAAGCTTTCATTCCTAACAATATTCTGCGTTATAAAAGAGTTACCAAAGATTAGATGCAATCAAAGTCCAAGGTTCTAACCAAGGCAGAATCGGTTTCACAAAAGATTAAAGATTTTAATTCTCATCCTCATATAAACTATATATATAGTGCGCTAGGGTTGACTAATGAGCATGTTGTAAATTAGTTTGATGCATGAAGAGCTAGGAATATGATGCAGTCCCACAAAACAGTCCACCATATTCGCAAAGGCACTATTTCCATACTAACAACTCGGGTTTAGGGGCTAGCATGCACTAGGTTCATAACTTTTATTCACATATTATACTTCATGGTGTGCTAAAAATACAAGCTGTCCCATTACTTGAATTCAAACAAAGCTAGATACCACAGCCTATGCACATACCGACTACCAACAGTTCCAAGGATGAGTAGTAAGGAAATAGATGACAAAACCAGTTTCTTAGGACACTTGTGTTGACCGAACAGAATGGGAAGAAGCGGTAAAATGGAAGTTTACAATCTCTCAACACTCATGCAAGGATCGAACAGAATAGGGAAGAGAGGAAGGCTTAACTAGACATTACCTTCAGGGCTGAAGTTAGTGCTGCTGCAGGGGCAACAACCTCTCCCTTAAGCTTCTTCAAGGGTTTACTTTGGCTTCTCCTACTCAAGCTAGAACCGTACGCACAGAGGTAAGGAGGAAGCTCAACATGACTTGCAACCCACATGCAAGGAGCATCCTTATCAACCGAATGGGCATGCAGAACAATATACAACTACTGGTCTTCGGCTGAGTAAGGGAGTGAAGGGAAAGAGAGCTTTCTTGATGGTGGCTAGGTGTGGAGAGGGGAAGGTTTAAGTCTGGTTTAAAGGCTGAGCAAAACATCATTTCTCCAAGTCTTGCTGCTCTACACAGCGCATGAGGGTGATGTTTTCCAGCCAATAGTCTATTGTGCAGCCTGCATCACCTCACTCCTATTGGATGAATGACTTTAATTAGAGTTGAACCAAATCTGAAAGGGTTGCTAAGAGCAGCAAGTCATTAGCTTACATTGCTGCCCAAGGCTGCGTATGTCACAAGGGAAAAACGATGGCTGCACAGGTTGACAAGAAAAGACAAGGTCAGGGGCTGCAAGGTTAGCAAAATTCTGCGCATGCAAGGACTGTTGGGAGCTGTCCAAGTCGAGTTCAGAGAGTGAGGAGCTTTGGTCCACTCAATGGTTGTAAGTTAAGCATGAATAAGGAAAAGAAATGCTAAGAGGTTTCTGCATTATGCAGATCTGGCTTCTCTCCCTCCAAGGCTGCATGATGACAAGGCTACTCAAGGTCTCCCAATGACACAAGCAACCAGCCTGCATACTGCCCAATTCAGCGCTTCACAAGGGACCAACATGTGACATGAATTAGGTGCAAGTGATGATAAGTGAGCTGCAAAAGCAAGGAGCTCAAACCAAGGTCTGTTCTTGCGCACAAGGAAGGAGGCTTGATGGTGATGGATGAGAACATCTTGGGTCAACATGTAGCAGCTTTCCACTCACTGTCTACAAGAAGACAGCGCATGCATGCATGATTTGTGGGGCTGCAAAGTCAGAATCAAAGGCTGCTTGTTTGGCTGCAAAGTGACAGCAAAAAGAATCAAGGATTGCCATGCCTTATGCGCACAAGGTTGAGAGAGTTTGATGGGGATGGATGAGAGTATCAAAGGTTAAATGTGCAGCACCTTTCTCTACTCCTAATGTCCTATGCGCACCATTTTGGGAAGGTTTGATGGTGATGGATCATACTTGAAGCAATTTCTTCTTCTCACAAAGTCCTATGCGCATAAGGTTGGATGGTTTGGTCAACATGAAGAACCTTTCCCTCTCACAATGCCCAATGCGCACATGGTGAGAAGGCTTTGATAGTGATGGATCATGCAGCAACTTTTCCTTACACAATGCAGCAAGGAGGCGTGATAAACAAGGCAAGGACATCAACCAAGAACCAAGGCTACTCATGCGCATAGGTTGAAGGCTTTGATGGTGATAGGTGAGGGAAGGCTTGGTCAAACATGCAGAAGCTTCTTTTCTTTCCCTGCTGCAGCGTTTTGCACAAGGTTGCAAATGACAAAATGCCCTCTTCCCTATGCACCATGCGCATGAAGAGATGAAAGTGCCATGTGAAGGAAAAGCCTAGGGTGAATACATAAGGAAGGAAGCACACTCAAGGTTCCAAATGTAGATGCAAGGTGGCGGTCAAGATGTGTATGTAAGCTGAGTTTTATTTGAACATTAATCACACAATGAAGGGCTGTGTGCAGCCAAAAAACGCAAAAGGGAGGGGGATTTTGGGTTGCTTAAAGGTCAAGGATTCAAGGGCCTAAGTCCAAAATAATTGGGTTCATATAAGTCCAATTGTTTTCTTAATTAGGAATTAATCCAATCCTTCAAGATTTTATGTTCCTCTAATTATTTACTAAAGGGTTTACTCCTTACTTAAAATTAGTGGCATACTTTAAGATGAGTACTCATATAATCCTAAATAACACTATGCTTCCTATATGTTATAATTACATTATTCCTAATATTTCACATGCATAGAATAAGTACTTAACTTCCATGGTTATACCAATAGTTCCCTAAATAAAAAAATTGAATTCCGTCTTAGAGCAAACGATTATATATATATAATCCGCCTATACGTATTCTACCCTATTGCTAAATGCAATTTTAATTAGGTTCTTAATTAGGCGGGATGTTACATAATAAATTAATGAAAATAATAAAAAACTATAAATTAGTAGTAAATATATATATAAATATATATATATATATATATATATAGGGATAGGATATTGTGACACACAAATAATGTTACGCACAATGTTACGACGACATCTTAACCGTTGATTTCCGCCAATTAACGGTTATCATATTTCAAATCAAACTCATTAATTAATTATTAATTCACAATAAATGATAACTGTTGATTGGCGGAAATCAACGGTTAAGATATGGTAGTAACATTATTTGGTTGTTACAATATCCTATCCCATAAATAAATATAAAATAATAGTGTATAAAGGCAATATCTGGGCTTAATACATCAATTAATAATAAGGAAATAATTGCACGAAACACATATCTAAGCCCAAAATTTCAACTATAAATAGAGGCCTAGTCTAACCAAACCAATTAACTTCTAACATTTCTCCTCTGCTGTCTCTTTCACCAAAATAAAAAATGACCAACGAATCAGATATGCTATCTCTTTCATCAAAATAAAAAATGACCAACGAATCAGATTCCAATGTCTCTGTTTTCCGAATTCTTTTCTCTCAATTCTCATTGCCGCTTGTACTAACTATAACTATAACTAAGCTCTTTCTCATTGCCTTGTAGGATGGTGCAACTGCAATTCCACCTCTTTCAAACGGTATCGTTTTGTTTCGGTTTTCCTTTGTTCATATGGGTTCTTTAAAATTCCTATTTAAAAAAAATTATGTAGAAAAAAGGGTGCGTGAGGTTGAAGATGAGAACCAAGTGAGATCAAAGAGGCAAAAGATATACGAGGTTGCTGAGGAGCCAAAGAATGAGGGGGAAATTATTTCAAATGATTCATCTTCATATTCTGAACAAAATAAGGTGTTTACTTTACAAGACTGCTTAGGCTTTTAATTTATGCATAGTAGAACCTTCAATTTCATAAATTATATAATATAAATTTTATAAATTATATATCAATTTTTTTGCCGCTAGGTTGATTTAATAGTTCGTAGTTCAACATTTCATAATAATATCATTTACTGTAAAACTTATATTTCAATTTTTTTTGATAATATACATGTAAAATAGAAATTCATCTTCCTTCAATTAATAATAAAAAGATATCACATCAATACAAAAAGTTGTGTGTAACTTGCATAACAACCAAGAGTCTTGTGTGTGTGTCTCCAAAAATGGCAATGAGCCCAAAATCCTACGGCTAAACCCAACGCATAAAATTGTGTCGTGTTCAAATTCCTGCAAATTTTTGGTCTCTTTCATCAAAATAAAAAGTGACCAATGAATCAGATACCAATGTCTCTGTTTTCCGAATTCTTTTCTCTCAATTCTCATTGCCGCTTTTACTAACTATAACTATAACTCACCTCTTTTTTATTGCCTTGTAGGATGGTGCAACTGCAATTCCACCTCTCTCAAATGGTATCGTTTTGTTTCGGTGTTCCTTTGTTCATATGGGTTCTTCTCCGATGGCTTCTTAGTTTCTGTACTCTTCCTTAGTTACCTTTTATTATTCTTTCTTTTTAAAAAAAATTAAATTTATGTAGAAAAAAGGGTGCGTGAGGATGAAGATGAGAACCAAGTGAGATCAAAAAGGCAGAAGATAGATGAGGTTGCTGAGGAGCCAAAGAATAAGGGAGAAATTATTTCAAATGATTCCTCTTCAGATTCTGAACAAAATAAGGTGTTTACTTGACATGACTATTTAGGGCTTTTAATTTATGCATAGTAGAACCTTCAATTTCATGCTAGTATATGTATGATAATAGTTTTTTTTTTGGCTATTTTATTAACTCTGCAAGTCATGTCTCCGTTGAGAATATAACTCAGTGTGATTCTGACATAAGCTCTAATGAGGACAATGTAAATGATGAGTTATTGACTTCTCTGTTAGTGGTTAATTCTTGTACTTCAATATGTGAATAAAGGAACATTGGTTAATGATTGGATAATATATAAGTTTCTTTGTTCATTTGTAATTCAGCTAGAAGAAATAAGAGATGTGATTTAGTTTGTAAGGTAGTAGTCAAGTTGTTTGTGCTCCAATTATTGAAAAAGAAGCTGAACTAATCTGACTTTTCCAAGACTTATGGGGAATCTTTCCAAGGTGACGGATGGTCTGTTTTGATGCCTTGATTTTGCTATATATAAACTGGAAATTTGAAATATGTAATTGAAGAGTATGAACTGATCCCCTTATATGTTGAGGGTTGGCAAAGTTTATAACATGTGTTAATTACATGGGGAGGTGGATACTGATGAGGGTGATAGTTCTGAAGAAAGTGATGATGAGGCCCAGAAGAAAAAGATTGAAGTTTTGGTATATAGATTTGTTAGAGAATAGTATAAACCATTAAAAATGCCATCACTCAACAGCTTAAGTTTTTGGGTTGAATTGGTTCTTTACATGGTATCAAGGTCTCGGTATCACGGGTTCGATCCTCACCGTCCCCCATCTAATTAATAATTAATTAAGTCTTATTAAGTTTCCTAGCACAGGTAAGTGGACTTGTGCATTGTCCACCCTCCAAGCCCAGTAGGCTCTCGTGTGAGGGGGCGTGTTAAAGAATAGTATAAACCATTAAAAAGGCCATCACCCAACAGTTTAAACTTTTGGGTTGAATTGGTTCTTTACAAGATTGTTCTTTGAACCAATTTTACCTACTATAATTATAATCGTGTTTTTTTTATTTGATCTTATCTTTTAATTTTTTCACAACCTTATTTTCTGTTCTGAAGAAGAATGCTACATCAAATTCTTATAAATCTGATTTAAAAACTGTTGAAAAGGATACTTCTAGTTCAGAAGAAGATGATATTGGAAAATCACCGCATGTGGTTGAAAAAGTGAGAATCTTGCAAATTGTGCATATAATTGTTTATTTGCAGAGTGCTTCATATCTTAGCACTTTTCTTTTTATTGCAGCCTGTGAAAGGTTCAGATAGTTCAAAGGACAATGAGGAAGAAATTGAGGAAAAAGACTCCAAAACTGCTCAGGTAAGTGTAAGCATTTCATAATGCATTTCCCTATGGCTGCTGAAATTTTCATTTTGTTTTATGACTTATTGGAGTATAGAATTGACTTGTATGAAAGAGCTTAAGGATGTGGAGATGGTTGATGCTGCCTCCATTGGAATGAAACCTGAAATTGACCAATGTTCTCTCTTCCTGCAATGCAAATTATCGAATCATTTATATGAAATGTTATTTCCTCGAATTATGCAGCTTAAAACCCCAGCTACACAGAAAGAAAAAAATGCTGCATCGAAGACAATATATGTTCGAAACTTGTCATACAGTGTGGAACGGTCTGATATGTATGTATGTCTTTTCATGCATGTGCTTGTCATTATCTTCTGTAGTTTTTTTTCTAATTTCTGAATTGTTCAGGGAAGATCATTTCAAAGAGTGTGGAGAAATTGTTGATGTTCGTCTTCCTACAGATAACGAAGGGAGGTTTAAAGGTTCTGGATATGTTGAGTTTGCAATAGCAGAAGCAGCACAAAAAGTAAGCTTTATGATCTTTCTTAGTCTGTGCAATCATTTTAGAACTGCCAAAAATCATTTAAAAGATAGTTGTACATTTAGAAGCAACATTGTCGTATATCATTGGAAGGAATCCCCTTCCTCTTATCAAGGAAGTATTTGCGGAAGTGGGAGGGAGGAGACCCAATGGTTAGTGATGCTGGGAAGATGGGCTATATCAACCAAACCGGATATGTGCTATCCTGATCATTTATTATATATCTGTCCTCTGTATTTGTGCATAGTAATACAATAACCATCAAGTCTTATCTCACTAGGTGCTGTTGGCTGCATGCATTATTCGATCATAACAATTAGTTTTTAAGTGATAGAGGTTGACATTTATAACACCTCATATAATTAAATGTGTATTTTAATATTATTTTGTGAAATGAGAGTTGGTGGATTAGTGAAAATCCAAGGATTATGGCCAAAATGGGCAAGAAGGGCAAAATGGTAATTTGCCAACCGTGTGTTATGAGGCAAAAATACTGAGTTAGAGATTTCAAATGACAAAAGTAATACTGGAAATGGAATCAGGGCGAAGAATTGAGTGAATAGGCAAATTTGGGAAAAATTGATGAATAGTGATTTTTTTAGTGTTAAATACTGAGGTGTGATTGTACCGATAGGTGTGAAATTTTTATCAAGATTTTGGAGAAATAAAAATATGTCATGGACTGGAAAAATATGTAGATTAAGGATTTGTGATCGGAATTTTTATCGGAGTTAAAGTTAGATCGCGTGTGGGACCCGTGTGACCGAAGTCACTTGGCCCCACCTCCTTTTTCTTTCCTTCTTTCCTTCTTTTCTCCTTCTTCATCCGTGCGCTCACTGTGAGGAAAAGAGGCCAAAGTCACCATTTCCTCCATTCTTGCCATTTCATCATTTCTCCACCGAATCGCTTGATTTTGGTGTTGAAATCTATCGTAAACAACCTTCCAAAGCCATTGGTAACACTTAGAAGCCTTGAATCCATCTCTTTGGCCGCGTTTTTGAGCAACTCAGATTCGACCCACTTTGATTTTTGGAGATTTCTTGGAGTTTTGATCTTCAAATGGTTTAGTGAAGCCTTGGTGGTGATCATACAACACATTGTAAGTATATTTGTGGTCTTTTGATGGTTGATTTCATAGATCTATGAATTTAAGTCCAAACCTTTGATTTTAGATGTGTGATGATAGAGAGCCCAAATGGAAAAATGCTATTAGATGAAAAGGCCTTAGAATCACGTTTGTAAGCTAGAAATGCTATGTTAAATTTTGGTGAAAAATATAGGTTTTTTTAACTTAGAGGAATTTGAAGAATTTCCATGAAAAGTGAGTTTTGGTGTAATTTGGATTTGATGATTGTTGTAGGGTGCCTCACACGGTTGGAATTGTGAAAAGTTAAATTGGAGCATACGTTTGGAACGGATTGCTAAGTATTGAGGTAAACTCTTGGAACTTGGGTTTAATCCCTAGTGAGCTCCACCACACCTAGAGGAAGGTTGTGGTTGGATTATGTAGTTATGACATGGTGTGATTGTGTGCTTGTATGCATATTGCTTGTATTTTGTGAAAAATTGTTTGGTCACTGGCCAGTTGACGTGTGTTGGTTTGGACATCCGCTGGGTTCGTCCTACGGGAGAATGCCAGTTGGAGATGCCATGGTGTTGACTCTGGGAGCGACATCAGGATGATCCAAGTGGGGGACGTCCGCCGGATAGGGCTCATGAGGAGTTCCGGTTGGGTATTGCCATGGAGTCTTCTCAACCATGGGAGAGGCGCCAGGACTGTCTCGGGAGTTATATGATGGAGTCCTTGAACATGAATCCATGAGTGGATGTTCTTGGGTGTCTCCAGGTGGATGGTGATATTGTTTTACTTGCATATCATAGTATGTCATTTTGATACATTTTAGTGAGCCATGGAGTGGAAAGAGCCTCTAGCTCCATTGGTTTACTGAGATATATCCGTATATCTCACCCCGTGTTTGGGGGACCACATTTCAGGTCACTATGAGCCGGGAGGAGCTTCAGGGAAGAAGCTCGTATAGTGGACGTTGGATTGGCATGCGGTGCATTGGGATTGCATGGCTTTTGGAGGAGTTTATGGAGTGCACATAGCATACCATTAGTATTTTGAGACTTAGGTCATGAACATATTGCATGATGTTATTCCATGCTTTTGTTAGTGTTCATGGTCATATGCTAAGTCTTGTTTATGTTTCATTATTCATGGCATGGATAACTGTATATTTTGAGTGAGCATGGGACTTGTCCATTGCCACATTCATAGCCTTGAAGTCTTGATGAGTAATGTTGTAAAAATGGTCCATATTTGCTTGTAAATGGCCATTATTTGAGAACCTTGTAAATGATGTTTAATCTAAGGAAAATGCATGATGGAAGGGCCTAGAGCCTACATTAGGACATGATTATGTGTTATGTGGAGTACCAAGGGGTTAGGGATGGGTTACACACCCTTTTTGGGGTTTAAAATGCTGTAATCTGTCATTTTGCTGCATAGTAATCGATTACCCAAGGTATGGTAATCGATTACCATGCAACAGGGGACGAAAAATTGGCTACTGTCTGCACTGGTAATCGATTACTGGCCTTTGGTAATCGATTACCATGTGAGGTAATCGATTACCCAAAGTTGGTAATCGATTACCAGAACAGAGGATGAAGAATTTTGGCTACTGCCTCATTTTTGACAGGTGGTAATCGATTACCATCCACTGGTAATCGATTACCACAGTGTAAATTTCGAAAATTCAGGTTTTTCTAGACTAAAATGAAGGGGCTTAACTTGATGAGTAGAACTCCAAATGATACGTGGTTTGAAACCACGCGTAGATAACGTAAAGGACTACAAATTGGTAAAATATGAGAGTAAGATGGTGAGATTAAATGAATTGAATAAAAAGAAGGATGAATGATGTTAGCAAAGATGTATGCTTCCACAAATTGCTTTTACAATTATAGTGGGGTTTTTAATTGATTACGGAGAATGTATTGGTGTAAGGAAAAGAATATGTTAAAAGAAAAATTTGCCCGTAATTTAATTAACCCAATCACTGTGATTGTAACTGCGCTTAATATCATAATCAATGTTAACAATACCGGTGTACAACGGGCTGTTACATTTTATGGTATCAGAGCAGTTTTGTGAGGGACCTCTGATTGTTTGTGTATGTTGTATCTTGTGTGCCATAGCTATCTGTGAACTATTTATGATTTATGTATATGTGATTCCTCAGTGTGGGTCTGATCAACTCATTCCTTTGTGTTACATGTACAGATATCATGAGTAGGGCACGAGGTCGCCGTGGGGCACGTGGTGCAGGTCCTTTGCCACCGGATCCGGTCACTGCAGTACTGAATGCTCTGCAGGCGGAAACGGCTGCAAATAGAAATATGACTGAGAACCTGATGAAAGCTAATCAGGATATGATGCAGGCCTTTATGGCTGAGATGAGGGTGGATAGAGGTCGTCCTAGGAGGGATAATACACCTCCACACACGGCTACGGTGACTCCTACACCGACGCCATCTGTTACTCCTCAACAGGGGGAGAGTGGGGCTAGTCACCACACTGGTGAGGCTAGTCATCATACTACCACTGACCCTAGCTATGTTCCTGATCCATCATCTGTTGCCCAATCTACTGGGGCTGCTGGGCAGGTGCTTGATAATGCTGACGATGAGCGTAGGCTCATATCTTTTAGGAAACATAAGCCACCCGCATTTCTGGGGTCAAGGGACCCAAAGGAGGTCACTGCTTGGTTGAGGGGTATGGATAAGATTTTTCAAGTTATGAGATGCCAAGATCCGCAGAAGTTATTGTATTTTGTTTATATGCTGGAGGGTGATGCCCAAGAGTGGTGGGACAATGTGTCTCGCCCATTTGTTATTCAGGGTGAGGTTCTTACTTGGACCTTGTTTGAAGGATTATTTCATGAAGAATATTTTCCCCGCGATGTTCGGGAGGCTAAGCAAGGTGAATTTGATAATCTGGTACAGGGAGTTATGACTGTGGATGCCTATGTGGCAAAATTTAATGAGCTTGTGAAATTTGCAAACTATGGAGGTACACTACCTACTCCGGAATTCTTGTCAGCTAAATTTCAAAGAGGGCTGAGTGAGAAGATTGCTAAGAGGATGTCTAATACTGCGGTGAGGAACTTTGCTGAATTGGTGACCCAGTGCAAAAGGGTCGAGACTGTTTATGGAAGGTATCCGAAATCTGATTCGACAAAAGAGCAAGATGTTAAGAGGACACCTGGTCCTTCTGGGAATACTAACATAGGAGGTTTTAATAATAATAACAGGGGTAGGGGGTTGCATGTGAGGCAGCCTCCTGGTCAGTTCAAGAGGGGTGGAAATACTGGTGGTGGTGGTGCTGCGAACAGATATCCTACCCCACAATGTGGGAAGTGTGGTAAATACCACAAAGGTGTGTGTGGTGCTGATCCGTCGGCTTGTTATAAATGTGGTCGGAATGGCCACTTTGCTAGAAATTGTCCATCTTCGTCGGGGCAGGCTGCGAATCTGCAGGCCTTGCCGCCAGTTACTACTACTGCTGCTCCTATTGCTGTTGTTCCTACTGTGGGACGAGTTTATACTACTAATGCGCAACGTACTGAAAAGGCTCCGAATTTGGTTAAAGGTATAATTTTTCTATCTAATGTTGATTTGTTTGTATTGTTTGATTCGGGAGCAACACATTCATTTGTGGCGGACTATGTGGCTAAGGCGTTGGACTTAAAGGTAACATGGATGGTTCCTCCGATGCGTATTACTACCGCTACAAGAGAGGTTAGTGAATCGTCTTGGATTTGTGAAGATGTGAAGTTCACTTATTTAGGCAGGGGTTACACCATTGATTTAATTATCTTACCCCTGGCCTCTGTCAATTTGATTTTGGGGATGGATTGGTTGTCTCGGAACTGCGCAATGATTGATTGCTGCGGAAAGAGGTTGTTGTTATCTCACGAGAGGCCGTCTGTTTGTCCGTCTCTGTATTTGTCTGTAAGTCAAACTGTGAAAGCCTTGAAGGCTGGAGATTTGGGATATGTTTTGTTGGGCGGATTGGTGGGTGATAAAAAGGAGGAGATTTCTACTATTCCAGTTGTTAATGAGTTTGAGGATGTATTTCCGGATGAGATACCGGAATTCCCACCTGAGAGAGAGGTTGAATTCTCGATTGACCTATTGCCTGGTGTGGGGCCGATCTCTTTGGCTCCATACCGGATGTCGCCACTAGAGTTGGCGGAGTTGAAGAAACACATTGAAGAACTATCTGCGAAGAATTTTATTAGCCCGAGTGTGTCTCCGTGGGGAGCACCGGTTATATTTGTAAAGAAAAAGGATGGTAGCATGAGATTGTGCACTGACTACCGACAGCTGAATAAAGTGACTATTAAGAACCGGTACCCATTACCGCGTATTGATGATTTATTAGATCAGTTGAGGGGTGCCTGTGTATTTTCAAAGATTGATCTCCGGTCCGGATATCACCAGATTCGGATTAAACCGGAGGATGTACCTAAAACAGCTTTCCGATCCAGATATGGACATTTTGAATATCAAGTGATTCCTTTTGGGCTTACTAATGCCCCGGCGGTGTTCATGGACTATATGAACCGCATCTTTAAACCGTATTTGGACCAGTTTGTAATTGTATTTATTGATGACATTTTGATCTATTCTAAGAGTAAGGAGGAGCACGTCGACCATTTGAGGACTGTGTTGCAGGTAATGAAGGACAAGAAATTATATGCTAAGCCGTCTAAGTGTGAATTCTGGTTGTCTGAGGTGCAATTTTTGGGTCATGTTATTTCTGCAAGTGGTGTTGCAGTGGATCCAAGCAAGATTGAAGCGGTAAGTGACTGGGAAAGACCTAAGACTGTGACTGAGATTAGAAGTTTTCTGGGGCTTGCTGGCTATTATCGCCGATTTATACAGGGATTTTCTGCAATGGTTCTACCGTTGACTCGATTGACACGAAAGGATACTCCTTTTGTGTGGACCCAGGAATGTGAGGACTGTTTTCTGCTACTAAAAGAGAAATTGACCACTGCTCCGGTGTTGACTTTACCTGACCCGGAGGGTGAGTTTGTGTTATACTGTGACGCTTCTAAGAAAGGTCTAGGGAGTGTGCTGACGCAGGAAGGAAAAGTGATTGCATATGCGTCTAGGCAGTTAAGGCCACATGAAGAAAATTATCCGACGCACGACTTGGAGTTGGCTGCTATTGTGTTTGCCTTGAAAATTTGGAGGCACTTTCTATATGGGATGAAATTTGCTGTGTTCAGCGACCATAAGAGTTTGAAATATTTATTTGATCAGAAGGAGCTGAATATGAGGCAGCGTAGATGGGTTGAATTCCTGAAAGATTATGATTTTGAGTTGAAATACCACCCGGGAAAGGCTAATGTTGTGGCAGATGCACTGAGTAGGAAGTCTGTCAATTTATCTCATATGATGATGTGGGACAATGAAGTGATTGAGCAATTCCGTGATATGAAAATAACGGATTTCTTTGCAGGAAGAATATGTGATATGGAGTTGACTCGGATTGAAAACGAGCTGCACGAGAAGATTAAAGAGACTCAAATCAGAAATGAAAGTATAAAATATTTGAAAGGCCAGAGTGGCATATCTATTAATGAACAGGGATTGTTATTATATCAGGGCAGGATTGTGGTGCCCAAGGAACTTGCAGAGGAAGTTATGACTGAGGCCCATAAGGGTCAATATGCTATCCACCCAGGTGCCACAAAAATGTACCAAGATTTGAAAGTTAAGTTCTGGTGGCCTGGGATGAAAAGGGATGTTGCCGAGTACGTGTCTAAGTGCTTGGTGTGTCAGAAAGTGAAAATAGAGCATCAGAAACCTGCTGGATTACTTCAGCCGCTGGATATACCTGAATGGAAATGGGAGAGTATTTCAATGGATTTTGTTGTGGGATTGCCACGAACTCAAGCTGGTTATGATTCAATTTGGGTTATTGTGGACCAACTCACGAAGTCTGCACATTTTCTACCAGTACGAGTGGATTTCACCACAGAGAAGTTGGCTACACTGTATGTAAAGGAGATTGTTAGACTCCATGGGATACCGATTAGCATTGTTAGCGATCGGGACCCGAAGTTCACTTCGCGATTTTGGGGAGCTTTGCAGCAGGCTTTTGGCACTCAGCTTCGACTGAGCACTGCTTATCATCCGCAGACTGATGGTCAGACTGAGAGGACCATACAGACACTTGAGGATATGCTGAGAGCATGCACACTGGAACAGGGTAATGCTTGGGATAAGTACTTACCATTGGTGGAATTTTCTTATAACAACAGTTTTCATTCCAGTCTGGGTATGGCACCCTATGAGGTTTTGTATGGCAGGAGGTGTCGTACGCCCACTTGTTGGACTGAGGTAGGTGATAAAGAACGATTTGGTCCGGATTTTGTGCAGGAAACGACAGTGCAAATTGAAATGATCAGAGAAAAACTGAAACAGGCACAGAATCGGCAGAAAAGCTATTATGACAATAAGCATAGACCGCTGGAATTTGAGGAAGGTGACCATGTTTTTGTACGTTTGTCGCCGGTCATAGGTGTTGGCCGTGCGTTGGGTGTGAGGAAGCTGAGTCCACGGTTCATTGGGCCGTATCAGATTATGAAAAGAGTAGGATTGGTGGCCTATCAGCTTGCCTTACCCCCTCAGTTGTCCAATCTACATGATGTCTTTCATGTGTCGCAGTTGCGACGTTATGTTCCGGATGAATCACATGTGGTGATGCCGGATGATATTGAAATCAGGGAGAACTTGAAGACTCCCATTGGTCCTATTGCAGTACTGGATCGCAGTGAAAAGCGATTGAGAAGTAAAGTGATTCCCATGCTGAAGATTCAGTGGGAAGGCCGCACACCTGAGGAGGCTACTTGGGAGCGGGAGGACGAGATTCTCCGGCTGTATCCTGAGTTAGTGAGCAGGTATGATTTAATTTTGCGGACAAAATTTCAAAAAGGTGGGGTGAATATAACACCTCATATAATTAAATGTGTATTTTAATATTATTTTGTGAAATGAGAGTTGGTGGATTAGTGAAAATCCAAGGATTATGGCCAAAATGGGCAAAAAGGGCAAAATGGTAATTTGCCAACCGTGTGTTATGAGGCAAAAATACTGAGTTAGAGATTTCAAATGACAAAAGTAATACTGGAAATGGAATCAGGGCAAAAAATTGAGTGAATAGGCAAATTTGGGAAAAATTGATGAATAGTGGTTTTTTTAGTGTTAAATACTGAGGTGTGATTGTACCGATAGGTGTGAAATTTTTATCAAGATTTTGGAGAAATAAAAATATGTCATGGACTGGAAAAATATGTAGATTAAGGATTTGTGATCGGAATTTTTATCGGAGTTAAAGTTAGATCGCGTGTAGGACCCGTGTGACCGAAGTCACTTGGCCCCACCTCCTTTTTCTTTCCTTCTTTCCTTCTTTTCTCCTTCTTCATCCGTGCGCTCACTGTGAGGAAAAGAGGCCAAAGTCACCATTTCCTCCATTCTTGCCATTTCATCATTTCTCCACCGAATCGCTTGATTTTGGTGTTGAAATCTATCGTAAACAACCTTCCAAAGCCATTGGTAACACTTAGAAGCCTTGAATCCATCTCTTTGGCCGCGTTTTTGAGCAACTCAGATTCGACCCACTTTGATTTTTGGAGATTTCTTGGAGTTTTGATCTTCAAATGGTTTAGTGAAGCCTTGGTGGTGATCATACAACACATTGTAAGTATATTTGTGGTCTTTTGATGGTTGATTTCATAGATCTATGAATTTATGTTCAAACCTTTGATTTTAGATGTGTGATGATAGAGAGCCCAAATGGAAAAATGCTATTAGATGAAAAGGCCTTAGAATCATGTTTGTAAGCTAGAAATGCTATGTTAAATTTTGGTGAAAAATATAGGTTTTTTTAACTTAGAGGAATTTGAAGAATTTCCATGAAAAGTGAGTTTTGGTGTAATTTGGATTTGATGATTGTTGTAGGGTGCCTCACACGGTTGGAATTGTGAAAAGTTAAATTGGAGCATACGTTTGGAACGGATTGCTAAGTATTGAGGTAAACTCTTGGAACTTGGGTTTAATCCCTAGTGAGCTCCACCACACCTAGAGGAAGGTTGTGGTTGGATTATGTAGTTATGACATGGTGTGATTGTGTGCTTGTATGCATATTGCTTGTATTTTGTGAAAAATTGTTTGGTCACTGGCCAGTTGACGTGTGTTGGTTTGGACATCCGCTGGGTTCGTCCTACGGGAGAATGCCAGTTGGAGATGCCATGGTGTTGACTCTGGGAGCGACATCAGGATGATCCAAGCGGGGGACGTCCGCCGGATAGGGCTCATGAGGAGTTCCGGTTGGGTATTGCCATGGAGTCTTCTCAACCATGGGAGAGGCGCCAGGACTGTCTCGGGAGTTATATGATGGAGTCCTTGAACATGAATCCATGAGTGGATGTTCTTGGGTGTCTCCAGCTGGATGGTGATATTGTTTTACTTGCATATCATAGTATGTCATTTTGATACATTTTAGTGAGCCATGGAGTGGAAAGAGCCTCTAGCTCCATTGGTTTACTGAGATATATCCGTATATCTCACCCCGTGTTTGGGGGACCACATTTCAGGTCACTATGAGCCGGGAGGAGCTTCGGGCAAGAAGCCCGTATAGTGGACGTTGGATTGGCATGCGGTGCATTGGGATTGCATGGCTTTTGGAGGAGTTTATGGAGTGCACATAGCATACCATTAGTATTTTGAGACTTAGGTCATGAACATATTGCATGATGTTATTCCATGCTTTTGTTAGTGTTCATGGTCATATGCTAAGTCTTGTTTATATTTCATTATTCATGGCATGGATAACTGTATATTTTGAGTGAGCATGAGACTTGTCCATTGCCACATTCATAGCCTTGAAGTCTTGATGAGTAATGTTGTAAAAATGGTCCATATTTGCTTGTAAATGGCCATTATTTGAGAACCTTGTAAATGATGTTTAATCTAAGGAAAATGCATGATGGAAGGGCCTAGAGCCTACATTAGGACATGATTATGTGTTATGTGGAGTACCAAGGGGTTAGGGATGGGTGTACAACGGGCTGTTACAACATTGCTATGTAGGTTTGCTTATATATATAGTGCTTTAATTGCTACACCTCTTGCATCATCTGTGCTTATGTTTGTTGAACCCTTGTTCTGTGTAAAAACATATTGAGCTGGCAACCAATTTGCTTTTGTACTCATAGGCTCTTGAGTTGGATAGTACAGAAATGTTGAGATGTCCCATCACAGTTGTTATAGCTTCGGAAAGGGGTCTCGATAGAAGGTAATTATGTATATACTCTTTTTTTTAGTGTGCATTTGGATAAGCTTTCAAAATAGAACTTTTGGGATATGGTTTTTTTAGAAGCTACATTTTCTAGCTTATGAGAAAATCACTAAAATAACTTCTTTTTTGTGTGGAGATTTTTGTTTTCCCCAAAAAACTTATCTAATTATTATGAAAACTGTTAAACATGTTTTTCAGTTAAAAAAGTTTTAAGCACAACGTAACATGCCCTTGATGTTTTCTATTTATTCATTTCAATATGTTGCCTTATGCCGACATCTTCCCTTTTCTATTTCTTTGTTAATAATTTTAGCAACTTGAGCAACTCATTCCAGAAGGGTGAAACAAATCAATCTCAAACTGTATTTGTAAAGGGTTTTGATAGTTCCCTTGGAGAAGAGAAGGTAATTTTTTCTCTAACATATTAATTTGTTGCATCAGTTCCTGCAGAGGATTGCAGGAATCTCTCTCGATTGTAAATTTGTATGGTTTGATTGGTGTTTTTAGCTGTCAATTATGCCCACTTTGTTCTTTCAGATAAAAGCTAGCCTGGAGGAGCATTTTGGTTCTTGTGGAGAGATAACAAAGATATCAATTCCGAAATTTCGTGGTTCTTGTGTTGTTAAGGGGTATGTTTCTTGTTGTGCTGTATGTTAGATTATAATGTACTATTGAATATTTCAACATGCCACTTCCGTTTGCATCGAGCCTTTTCATATCCATCTCACTTTACTTTGGATTGGCTTGTTAAAATGAATGTCAGAATTATCAGCATGTGAGTATGCAATTTGATTTTGTTGTTGTGAATCTAGCAAAAAGATTGCTCCTGTGCATTTTTCAAATAGATAATTCTGTAATCTATGATATTATTAAATGGAACAGAAAAAATCCTTGGTGGTTTTGAAATTAGTCTAGATGACTGTAAGTTTCTCAGATGATTTATTGAACTTTTCCTGAAATCATTCAAAGGTTTTAACTTATTTTCAGTTATTCAGTATTATTTGGATATCTTCATTCAAGCTTCAATTTTTTGGTTCCATTTCCTTTTTTCTCTTTTAACTGGATTTCCTTGAAATTTACGAATCACACTATATTTCATCTATTTAGTGGGGAATTTACACCTAAACTATTTCTATATCATTTTCATTTTGTATTCATTTTTTTATAATTTTTCAATTTTGAGCCTATAAATATATCAGCGTGTGTAAACCTTGATTGATAAGTAATTGTAGAAGGATGGAAAACTCTGAAATATAGTGTGTGCAATGCAAGTATTAGTGTGTACTGCATTCCAATCTCAAATTGCAAAATTTATAGGTTTGCTTTCTTGGACTTCAAGGATGTTGATAGCTGGAAGAATGCTCTACAACTGCATGAAACTGAGCTTGGAGGTTATCCTTTGATAGTTCAAAAAACAAAGCCTCGACATGATAATCAGGATATAGGCCATGGTAGAGGTGTTGGTGGTCATCAGTTTGACGGAAGGGATAGAGGTGGCCATGGTGGCAGAGTGGGTTGGAGGAAAAGTAGTGGCGGTCATCAATTTTGTGGAAGGGATGGAAGTGACCACAGTGACAGTGTGAATTGGGGGAGAAGTGGTGGCGGTCATGAGTTTGGTGTAAGGGATGGAGATGGCCATAGTGGCAGAGGCGGTTGGGGGAGAAGCAGCGGTGGTCATAAGTTTTTTGGAAGGGATGGAGGTGACCATGGTGGCAGAGTGGATTGGGGGAGAAGTGGCAGAAGTGGTGGTGATCATCAGTTTGGTGCAAGGGATGGTAGTGACCATGGTGGCAGCATAGTGGGTTGGGGAAGTAGTAGGGGTGGTCATCATCATTTTTATGGAAGGGGTGGAGGTGGCCATGGTGGCAGAGTGGATTGGGGGAGAAGTGGCAGAAGTGGTGGGGATCATCAGTTTGGTGCAAGGGATGGTAGTGACCATGGTGGCAGTGAATATATTTTTCAGAAGCGTTCGTGATAGTGATCCTAAATTTTTGGCAGCAAGGAAGGGTCTTTTATTTGCAACCCAGTTGGGTCTATCAAATATCTACTTGAAGGGAGATGCCAACAATGTTTATGTATATCCAACAATGTGTATATACACGGACTTCTCTTATAATGTTTTGATTTTACCAAAAATTACTTAAGGTTTTTTGTGTTATGTTCCCCGAGATTGTAACTCCGTTGTAGATTCACCGACCAAGAATATAAAACAAATAATGAGAATATTTTAAGAGAGATGTGCTTAAGTAGGGCATGCATCTTAGATGTTCAATTGAAATGATAAGTTTTGTCGTAAACAACCTTGGAAGAGAAAAAACAGACAAAAACTAAAATATGGTTACATTTTGATAAGTGTTGAAAATAAGAAATTGTGATTTTTTATTGGGAGGGTTATATTTACAAACTACACTATGCAAAATTTTATTAAAAGAAAAAAAACCCGGGGAAGACAAACATCAAATAGGCGTTACACTATGTTCTCCCGAGCCATTGGATTTAATTTTAATCAAACGGTGATGAAGTTGGTTGTAAGGGTGGTATACTTTAATGGTGGTGTAATTTGCAAAATTTT
>JAVKPL010003213.1:0-19463 GCA_032173675.1 Gastrolobium villosum
TTTCCAGTCAACAGTCATGACTTTCCAGTCAATAGTCATAACATTATTCTCTCCCCCAAATGAAAGCATTCCTCACTCAATACCTTGGACTAACAGATATATCAAACAGGTCATTTGATCAAAAAGTCAACTTAGAATATATTGGTTCCATCACACTATATTGGTTATTTTGGACGACTTGAATACTCAGCATGAAATATCTATCTAACAGTCAAATAAATAGAATACTCAAGGCAAGCAATGCAAAAATGTTCAATATAAAAAAGATTGCAAAATCTATATTCAGCAGTACCTTCAATTCAAATGACTTCAGATCCCTTGCAAGCTGCTCTGCATTTATCCCCTCACGGGCAAGGAGCCTGTCCGTGAAAAAGAAATAAGAAAAATGACCATAATAATTGACCATGTGTTATCATGCACTTTCTATGTAAGGTGGTGTTTGGTTGGGATGGTTTTTGGAGGATATCTATCTTTCTCAGGTATGGCTTTTAGAAATATCATGTTTGTTTCAACATATTTCTCCAAAAACCCATCTATCCAGGAAGTATGGATTTATGAGAAACATAGATATCCGCACTGTTCAAAAACCCAATTTGAAGGTGGGATTTTCGGAAAACCGGTTATCTCACTTTTAATGCACTGATTTCATAAAACTACCTAATTTTCCCAGTAAAGTTTTTCCCCACCAAACAACTTTTTTTTACATTTTTCTACCTATTTCACTTTATCCATCTTTCCAATCATTTCTCTATCTATTACTTTTCCCTATTATTCTAAAAAATTTTCTCATACCAAACGCACCTTAAGAAAAAAGATGGAAAACCATCTATTTGGGCGTGCAAAACGCGATCTCCCCATAACAAACCTAGTAAGAAGATGTGAAATTAAAGTGATGCACCGTTAAAAAGGGCCGGAGGGAGACCAAAAGAGAAACGGTGAGATGCTATTACGGAGGATTTAAGAAACACAGGGCTTCATGAATACGTAATGACATGCTAGATGTTTTTGTTTGTTGTTTGTTGTTGTACTTTGAGAGAAAAATTAAAGGAACAATCTCATATCATTAAAAAAAAAAAATAATAATCTAAATGCTCATAGCACTCCAACTAGTCATGAGATAATAAGATTTTTTATAATTTCTAATTCAAGTGATTGAAAATTTCGATATCATAAAAAAAAATTGCAACAGTCATAACTGAAGAGTACCTTGTTGCAGCTTATGAAGCACCGACACTTCAAAAATCCTGACGTGTCATGTCCAACATTTTCCGACACTCGGACACTCCAATATCCATTATAGAAATTCAAAAAAAAAAAAATTTAAAGGTTACGTTGCGTTTAGTTTTTAGTTCCAACTATTAGATTCGTTAGATTACGATTACTATTTTATTGAGTTTAATACAAATATTTGAGATATCTTATGTTTTTTTGTAAAATTTATTAATATTATAAGTTTAGATTCATTTTTTTGTTAAATTACTGAATATTAAATATAATATACACTACATAAATTAAAATATTATTTAATATCAAAACGTGTCTTAACATGTCGAAATATAACATTTTTTAGAATTAACGTGTTGGGGTGTAATGTCTGAGTGTCACGTGTCGGTATCGGTGCTAGATAGGTTGCAGGAATAGATTGAGAAGGTGCCTCAGTTCTTATAGTCTTGGATTTAAGCTTCTTAGATAATGCTTCCGGTTGATCTAAGTTCCTCTGAACAATGCACGAAAGTGAAATCAAAGCATCACGTACCAATATCCATATTTAAATTAACACTTACTTCTTTTCTTTTAGGTAGTGACAATTCTCACTGACAGGAAGTAATTCCTATTCATTTGCAAAGAGAGTGTAAAAAATGTTTTTAATGCCAAAGGATATGGACAAGTATATAATCACCTTGAAGCTGATGCTGTTTAAGATTTTCTTTTCCCCAAAAGACTTGTAGACTTCTCTACACTCAATAAGAACATCAGAATCAACCTCATGATCACGCACCGTAATAATGCTTGAATGCTTGGTTCAACTTTAGTAGCTAAAGCTCTGGGATTGGGTTCATTCAATTTAATAATGTAAAATTGAATCTGTAGTACGTAGTACTTCTTGACAATCAAATAATGAATATATAGATGCTTACCTCTGTGGTTTCAATTTCAAATGAATGGCCCTTTTGAAATTTGATGGAACCAAGTATACATGACAAAGAAAGATTTTTGGTATGGTGAACTAATTTTCAGTCACTTCGATGAGCAGGGAAATTTTTGGAATAAGAGAATCCAGTTCCAAGTGGCAAATCTACGAAAATAAAGCCAAAAAAACATTAGCATTATAAGCATGAATCACCAATAACAAAATAATAATTAAAATACTAAAGTTTGAATTAGCATTAGCATTATGGACAAATTTAGTTCACCAAATGAATTAATACTAAAAGAGACAGACTCATACAACTTTACAAACACGCTAAAGTTTCATTGACACGTATAATATACGAATACTTTAATAGAGTTTGTCCATTCAGGTGCTCAAATGCAAAGCTTCCAATAGCAACCTTAGTAAAAAGAGTTTGATTAATATTAGACAATTTACAATTCCATTATGTAATTTACAGGTCCTATAATTTTCATGTATTCAAATGCATCACTCTTCTATGTTTGAAGGAACTACTATTTCTATTACTTCTTTCACAGGCTATATTTGATATGAAATACAAATGACCTATTTATAGGCCAAAATACAAAAGCTTAAAGGCTCCAAACAACACAACTCTTCATAACTAAAAGACACAACTCTTCATAACTAAAAGACACAACTCTTCACCAAACTCTAAGCATAATAATTGCCCACTACAAATTCCTAAGGACATATCACTTCACCACAAACTCTTCATTTTATATTTTCTTTAATTAAATAAAGTTTAAACCAACAAAACTCCTCCTTAAACTTTAATATCTCTACCGTCCTTCAATCTCATCTTCTTCTTGCAATTCTCAAACAACAACATCGGCAGGGGCTTTGTGAAAATATCTCCAACTTGATCTCGGCTTGCAACATGAGTGAGCTCCACCTTTCCTTCTTTGACTTGATCTCGGATGAAATGGAACCTGACATCAATATGCTTACTTCTTTCATGGTTGACCGGGTTCTTTGCTAACTCGATCGCAGATTTGTTGTCAACTCGGATTCAGTTGAACCGACTTGCTCTTGCTCCAACTTGCTCAATAAATTTCTCAGCCAAATTGCATGACAGAGGGAAGGGAAGGACTTAGTTGAGGGGTGGGGTTGGTGTCGGTGTGGGGTTCCAGGGAAACCAGAGCTTCATCTTCCCAAGTGGAATCTTCGAACGGAAGATCTTGCCATTGGACCAGAACTTGGGGGATCTGTTGTCCCTGTTTCCAAATCATACGACGGGAAACGATAGCAGCAGGCTTGTGAGTGGGAGTGGATTGCTGTAAATCCGCAAGAAAATCATGGATCTGATAGCGTTGTGTGGGTGTGAAGGGTCGCAGTAGGGATATGTGGAACACAGGATGAACACGAGAACCAGCTGGAAGTTGGAGACGATAGGCGACAGAACCAATACGCTCCAAAATTGTAAATGGACCAAAATATCGCAGTGAGAGCTTGTGGCAGGAACGTCGATGAACCGACAAATGGTGGAAAGGTTGAAATCGAAGGAGCACGAGATCTCCCATTTGAAAGGTGAAGTCTTTGCGCTTTTTGGCTGCATGTATTTTCATAAAGGATTGTGCTTTTTTTAAGTTTTGTTTCAACGATGTCAGGAGTAGTGAACGGTGTTGAAGATCGGAATCAACAGCTTCGATGGAAGATGTACCCATGGCGTAGTCCAGGAGGCAAGGAGGTGAACGACCGTACGTGGCTTTGAATGGTGAAAAGCCAGTGGACCGATTGTGGGCTGTGTTGTAGTGTAATTCAGCCCAGCTAAGATACTTGTGCCAGTGGGTGGGCTATTCATGCACAAAACACCTCAGGTACTGTTCTAAACTTCGATTGACTCTTTCTGTTTGACCTTCTGATTGTGGTTGATAAGCCGTGCTGAAGTGCAAAGCCGTTCCATGCAGTTTGAAAAGTGTTTGCCAAAAATCGCTGAGGAAGATGGGATCACGGTCGGAAACAATGGACTTTGGAGGGCCATGGAGTTTCCCGATGTTATCCCAGAAGACCTGAGCGACCTTCGCAGCCGAGTATCTGGCAGGCAAGGCAGCAAAATGAGCCCCTTTTGTCAAACGATCCACAACCACCAAAATAATGGTAAAGCCTGCCGAAGGAGGAAGATGTGTGATAAAGTCCATAGATAAATCAGACCAAATGGCCTCAAGTATGGAAAGTGGTTGTAATAAGCCATATGGAGCATGATTTGGTGCTTTTGTTTTCTGAAAGATCTCACATTGTTGAACAAACTTCTGAACATCCTTCTTTATTTTTTTCCAAGTAAATTTGGCACCGATACGGAGGAGAGTGCGACGGATGCCGGCGTGTCCCCCTATCTTGGAAGAATGAAATTCCATTAAAAGAAGGGGAATTAATGACGAACTCGACGGGATGTATAAACGTTGACGATGGAACAAGAGATCATTGTGGAGTCGCCAGTGAGGACGCCTGGAAGCATCAACTTGTAATTCTTGTAAAATTTGTAATTCTTGGAAGGATCTGTCTGTATTTCGGACTGTATAATATTTTTGTAATTGGTGGAAGGAACACTAAGCACCAGTAGGACAGGGGACGAGCCCTCAAGGGTGTCCGCCGGGTGACGGGACAGAGCGTCCGCCACCGTATTAGATTTGCCTGATTTATATTGAATGGTAAAACTAAACCCCAACAATTTCGCAAGAAATTGTTGTTGCTCTGGAGTTTGGATCACTTGTGACATTAAGTGATGGAGACTCTGGTGATCCGTCTTGATGACGAAAGGCGAGCCCAACAGGTATTGCCTCCACTTTGCAACTGCAGAAGTAATTGCAAACATTTTCCTGAAATAAGTGGATTTAGATTGCATTAATTTAGACAATTTACGACTAAAAAATGCAATAGGATGATTATCCTGTAACAACATAGCACCCACACCCACGCCAGAAGCATCAGTCTCCAGTATGAAAGGTAATTGGAAATTAGGCAAGGCGAGGATCGGTGCATTGGTCAGTCGAAACTTGAGAGAATCAAAAGCTTGACTGGCTTCGGGTGTCCAATTGAAGGCATCTTTGGAAAGTAAATCAGTAAGAGGAGCAGCTGCCATCGCATATCCCTTAATAAAACGGCGATAATAACCAGATAATCCAAGAAAAGCGCGTAACTCAGTAACCGATTGCGGAATGGGCCATTGTTGAACTGCTTGAACTTTAGAGGGATCTGGTGAAACACCCGCCGCGGATGTCACATGACCCAAGAATTTTATGTCCGATACAGCAAAGGAACATTTAGTGAGCTTCGCAAGGAATCTGTTGTGACGTAAAGTTTCTAACACTTGCAGCAAATGGTTCGCATGCTCTTGAGGATTTTGGCTGTAGACTAGGATATCATCAAAAAAAACTACCACGAATCGACGCAGAAAGCGTGCGAATACATGGTTCATGGTAGCTTGAAAAGTTGAAGGAGCATTAGAGAGACCAAAGGGCATCACAAGAAATTCAAAGTGACCATTATGGGTCCTGAAAGCAGTCTTATGCACATCACAAGGCTTCATGCGGATCTGATGATAGCCAGATCGTAAATCCTATTTAGAGAAAATTTGTGCTCCATGGAGTTCATCCAATAATTCATCAACAGTGGGGATAGGAAATTTATCGGGAATAGTGATGGCATTAAGAGCGCGATAGTCCACACAGAATCTCCATGTGCCATCCTTCTTGCGCACCAAAAGAACAGGAGAGCTAAAAGGGGAGTGGCTGGGTTGAATGAGACCAGAAGTTAGCATATCTTCCACCATTTTCTCAATCTCAGTTTTTTGAAAATGAGGGTAACGATATGGGCGAACTTGGATAGGTTTGGAATCAAGGAGTAGATTAATAGAGTGGTTGGTGGGGCGGTCATGAGGAAGTTTAGTAGGATCTTGAAATAAGTCTTGGTATTGGGTCAGGATGTGCTGGATGGGAGGTGGTAAAGTGGGTAGTAGGGTAGGAAGGGGTGCAGGACTCGATGGTTTACTGGTGAGGCACATAAAATAAGAAGAGATGGAATGTTGGATCACTAGTTTTTGGAGTTGGGCTGCAGAAATCGAGGTAGGGTTAGGGAGGGTATCACCGTGTAGCATGACTGTAGAACCTGCAATAGAAAAAGACATGGTCATATTAGAATAGTCAGTCATAATGGGACCTAGGGTTGCCAACCATTGAACTCCAAGAACGACATCTGCCCCTTTGAGGTCCAACACAAGTAGTTCTACACAAAATGGTTGAGATTGCAAAAGCATAGGGACAGCTGGACAAGAAGCTGTGCACGGTAAAGCATCTACATTACCCACATGGACTTGAAACAGGTAACCAGGTGGATGGTTAAATCAAGGAATTTAGCCACGCGTTCAGTGATGAAATTATGGGTGCTACCCCCATCAACTAGTATCTGAACGGGCTTGCCTTTAATAGTACCCTCCAACCGAAAAGAGCGTGGATTGTGAGTGCCCAATAAGGCATTTAAACTGATTTCTGGTTCACTGTCCGTGACTGGAGGATCGGGTACAGGATCCGGTGAATCCGGAACAGATTCATCATCCGTGCCTTCAAAATAAAGAAGAGTAGCTTTTCCTTTGCATTTGTGACCAAACGAGTATCGCTCATCACAATTATAACACAAATTTTTCTCTCATTTTGCTAGCATCTTGGCTGAAGACAAACGGTGAATAGGGATAGTTGGGGTTGGTGTATGGGAAGGATTAGTGGAAGTGTGAGCGGGAAAAGAAAGGGGGGCTGTGTTTGGGGACAAAATTGGAGATTTAGTGGGGTTATTCCAAGGGCGAAAAGGTTTGTGGTCGTTAGCTTGATCCTCATAAATTCGGGCTAAGGAATAGGCCGCATGGTAATCTTGGGGTCGTTGAGTAAGAATAGGACGACGGATATGGGGTTTTAAGCCTGAAATAAAGATGCTACGCAAAAGGGTCGCAGATAACCCGGGAACCTTGCTAACTAGCTTTTCAAAGGCTGATTGGTAGTCAACCACCGTGCCGGACTGATGAAGGCGGAAAAGGGACCCAGCAGGATCCTCAAACTCCGAAGGGCCAAAACGGCGCTAAAGAGCCGTACAGAAGGTTCGCCAGTCTATTAACAACTCATTCTGATCGAACCCATAAAACCAATTATCGGCCGGGTCTCGTAAATGAAAAGCAGCTAAGTTGACACGCTCCGCAGGAGGGATCTGGTAAAAAGTGAAATACCTTTCAGCAGCTATGATCCATGTGGTAGGATCGCCAGAAGCAAATTTGGGAAATTCCAATTTAATTTGACGAGATCTGGTGGGGTCAGAACCGGAAGATGAGCCGGCATGAGGGCCAGAACCCAGAATTCCGCGGAATGGTTGAGCACCGCCTGAAAATGCCTCCTGCATCTCGATCAAACGCTTCATGTCCTGATGGAGTCTGTCATGAGAGGTGTAAGAACCCGCACCGCTAATTAAGGTAATTAGTAAGTTGAATATGATAATTAGGAAATAATTCCATAATTGACCCTAATAATTATTAATGGGCTTAGATAATTATATTGAGTGAGTAAAAATGCTGAAAGTCGCCTTTCGGAAGAAAAGCGCAGATACCGGTTCTGCTACTCGGTATAAATGCGTACCGGAAAAGTATCCCGGAAAATTACAACGAATGCATGATAATTACTAGAATATTATGTAGGACTTGTAAAACAAGTTTCAAGTCAAAATGACGTAATCTGATGCCAGAACTGATACTGGCTATGGAAAAGCGCGTACCGAAAAGGTGCTCCGAAAAATAAAATAAAAATATGACAAATCTTAGAAAAATGTGTAGGTCCAGATTCTAAAGTTTGAGATCAAGATCTTTTACTTTGCTATTAAGGCTAATACTGTGCGATTAGTGGCTTTGCCTATATATAGACCCATTAAGGGCACAAAACCCTAGGCCATACTCTACCTACGTGACTTGTGGCTGCAGCTGCCACCCTTCTTCTTCTTCTTCTTCTTCTTCTTCTTTCTTCTTCATTCTTTAGCCAAGTTATCACCTTTCATGCTTGTTTAAACACTTGTGAAGGTGAGAGTTAACCTTGGGGCTGCATTGTGGCCATCATTCTGAGTTGAGGGGTAGTTAGTGAGCATGAGTTTGGAGCTTTAGTAATGGCTACTTTGTGGTAGTCATTGTGAGCTTCAAAGTGCCTTCTTGTGGTGCAAGAACCCATCTTGAAGTGCCATTTTCGTGCTCCTACTTAGGCTGAGTTTGAGGGACCTTGGGAGAGCTCCAAGAGCACAACTTGCCTCTGTTTTGAGCTTTGGTAAGTTACCTCACCATGATCATGAGTTTATGATGCTTAAAGTTGATATCTTGGCCATGTTTAATGAGTAAATAAGAGGGTATAAGGTATATGAACCTAAAATGAACTAAAGATGCATGCTTTAACGTGTACATGTGTTAAAAGTGGGATCTTTGGGTTGGATATTCACGAAATGCAGAAACTGCATTCTGTCGTGAGATATCCGGATATTTGTCGAACAGATATCCGGATATCAGTATCCGGATATGGTATCCGGATATTGATATCCGGATATGGGATCTGGGTATCCGGATATGACATATCCGGATATGTCCAGTGTGATATCCGGATATGACATATCCGGATATGCCCCTTCTGATATCCGGATATCCTGGGTTCTGCGCAGACAGTAGCTTTACTGTATGAACAGTAAGCTATTGGGTGTGTGTGGACCCTAGTTTAAGGAAGTTGAACTTCTGTAATAGATGGACTAAGTCAGCATCACATGATTAAGGGCTTATGGCTTTGTTGGAGGCCTTAAGACGTAAAACGTAAAGGAAAGACGTAGTCTTTAAGTTGTATGCTTGTGATGCATTAATATTGACTTGTTAATGGTCCATATCAGATTGTGATACTGCTGTTTGTGGACTAGTGAGTGGTTGGACTCTTGGCTTGGATAGCTAGCTTGCAAGGTAAGCTTTCGTGTCCTCGGTTTAGCCATTTTGATGTTCCACCATGTCCCATGGGGATGGGTTTATGCATGCTGTGTTACATGCTTTGATTATTTTGGAAATGCTGTTGAGCTGTTTATATGTAATGAGCTATTATGATATGCATGTGGTGTCCACCTAGACGGCAATCCTGAGTATGTAGTACATACAAGATGGAGAAGCATGTGGGTGAGGTGCAGGTAGTATTCATGTACTCATGTAGGCATAGACGTATTCCTACATTTCTCTGGCCAGTAGATTTGAAAGCACACATGACATGATTAATTGCTGCATCGCATGATTTTGGAACTTATACTGTAATACTGTTTTAGAACTTATATTACACATGTAAGTGAGCTTGGGGTGGAGACTCCTTGAGGACCCCTTGTCTTACTGAGATTTCTTGTTAGAGATCTCACCCCACGTTTGGGGACGCTTATTTCAGGATCAGGTAATGTTGAGGGCTCGGGTGGCAGGAGGCCAGAGCTGAGTTGATTTGATGATATGCTGACTGCTGTTATTATTTCCGACTGTTGTTTATGTTTTCTATTGAGTTTATGTTATGACTGTTTTTGGGCTTTGTTGCCTTATTTGGTGAGCATGGGGTTTGTCCATGCCACATGGTTTGACTATTGTCTTTTATGTTAATGTTGTAATTAAAGTATCAGGATTTTGACCTAGGCTACTTGTGTAGACCTGTGGCTTAGATACTCACCTTATATTTATGTACGAGGTATTCAGTTAGTTGTCTTGCAATTTACATACAGGCAGTATTTTTATGAAAATGATTAAGTAATCAAGTTGGTTAAGTTAATGACGTCATAATTGAATTAAAGAAAAAGTTATTCCGCATTTTAATTAAGTGTGGCTTAATACGATAGTGTGTTAACCATCCGGGTTAACACGGGCTGTTACATTTTATGGTATCAGAGCACTTTCTAGGGAAAAGCCTGTATGTATTGCAATAACTTAGGATGAGTCGTTGCGTGTCTACTTTGTGTTCTCTCTGACTGGTGTGTGTAATGATAATGCATATGTGACCACATGGTGTGGGCCTGATCAACTCATTCTTTGTGTAACTTGTGCAGAGTCATGGTGCCACCGAGGAGGAACACGAGTACAAGCGAGGATCAATCGGATCCTGTCCTGGCTGCATTAGCTGAGATGCAGGCGGCCCGACTAGCCGACCAGGAAGCCACGAGGCTGGCGAACCGGGCGATGCTGGACGCTATTCGAGATGCGAACCGGCAAACCACGGCAGAGGTTCTGGAGGAGAACCGGATGGCCAACATGACTATGATGAGGGTCATGTTGGAGGAGTTGAGGGCTGGTCCTGCTGCGGGCCAGGGTCCTCCACCACCTCCACCGCCTCCACCTCCGCCTATTCAACAGGAGGACACCCAGAGCCAGATGGGCGAGGGTAGTCATCTGACGGGGGCTATGCAGACTATCCCCGTACTTGCTGAGGATCGTGACGAGATCGATCGCCGGCTGAATGCTTTCCGCAAGCATAAGCCACCTACCTTCGACGGATCGTATGATCCCATTGCTGCTGCCAGATGGCTACAGGCGCTGGACAAGATTTTCCGGATCATGCAGTGCACCGATCCGCAGAAGCTGCTGTTCGGCACGTACATGCTGGAGGGCGAGGCCCATGAGTGGTGGACCAACCTATCTCAGGTCTACGAGATGCAGGGCCATGTGATGACGTGGCCATTCTTCGAGGAGAGCTTCTTGGGCCAGTACTTTCCTTACGACTCTCAGGAGAGGAAGCAGGGAGAGTTTGACCGATTGGTGCAGGGCTCGTTGTTTGTCGACGAGTACCTGGCCAAGTTTAATGAACTGGTCAAGTTCTCTCATTTCCGCATGGCGAGACCGACTCCCGTTTTTCTGGCGGCCAAGTTCCGGAGGGGACTTAATGAGGATATTGCTGGACATCTCGCTGGTTCTGCTTCGAGAGACTTCGGAGCGTTGGTGCAGCAGTGCCGCGACATCGAGGACTACTGCCGGGCGAGTCAGGCCAAGAGGGCCAAGGTTGAAGTGCCGCAGAGCACTGGTGGTTCTACTCCCTGGAAGAACAAGAATTTTGCCAACAAGGGCAAGGGCAAACCATTGGCGGCTAAGCAAGCGCCGAATCAGTTCAGAAAGACTGCCGCACCGGGGAACACAGCTAGACCTCCTGCTCCCAGATGCTCTGGATGCGGGAAATCGCACTTCGGGCCGTGTTCTACCGGTCAGTTGATTTGTTTCCAGTGTGGCAAGGAGGGCCACTACTCCAGAGATTGCCCGACGGCGAGAGTTGCTGCAGTGCAGGCTGTGCCATTGCAGATGGTTCCTACTGGGGCACCAGCCGTGCCACCTACTACCGGACGAGTCTACACACTTGATCGTCAGCAGTCGGACAGAGCTCCGAACCTGGTCAGAGGTACTGTTACCATTGGTGGATCAACTGTTGATGTTTTGTTTGATTCCGGGGCAACGCACTCTTTTGTTGCTACCCCTATTGCTGTGGGGCTTGAGTTGCCCAGTGATGTGCTTTCTCCACCGATGCGGGTTACCACCGCCACCGGAGAAAAATGTTTGACCTCCACTGTTCATCGCGATGTAGTGTTTCAGTGGGATGGCCGTGACTTCTCGGTAGATCTGATAGGATTACCGATGGCCAACCTTCAGATTATTTTGGGCATGGATTGGTTGTCCAGAAACTGCGCAATGATTGATTGTTGTGCCAAGAAAGTGGTGATGTCTCCGGGTGGGTCCACAGCCAGTTCCTCACCGTTCATTTCAGTCCTGCAGGCGAGGAGGGCCTTGAGAGCAGGGGCATTTGGCTATGTCATGCTGGGAGGTTTGGTGAGTGGGACACAGGAGGATCTCACTGGCATTCCTGTGGTGAGGGAATTCCTCGAGGTGTTTCCTGAGGAGATTCCTGAGTTTCCACCGCAGAGGGAGATAGAGTTCTCCATCGACCTATTGCCTGGTGTGGGGCCTATATCGTTGGCTCCATACCGGATGTCGCCACCGGAGTTGGCGGAGCTGAAGAAGCATATCGAGGAGCTTTCAGCAAAAGACTTCTTTCGGCCGAGTGTGTCTCCCTGGGGAGCACCGGTCATTTTTGTGAAAAAGAAAGATGGGACCATGCGATTGTGCACCGACTACCGACAGTTGAACAAGGTGACAATCAAGAACAAGTACCCTCTTCCACGCATTGATGATTTGCTGGATCAGCTCAGGGGTGCTTGTGTGTATTCCAAGATTGATCTCCGGTCCGGTTATCATCAGATACGGGTTAAGCCGGAGGATGTCCCAAAGACAGCGTTTCGCTCGAGGTACGGGCACTACGAGTACTTGGTGATCCCGTTTGGACTCACCAATGCACCCGCAGTGTTCATGGACTACATGAACAGAATCTTCCAGCCGTACCTGGATCAGTTTGTGATCGTCTTCATTGACGACATATTGATCTACTCCAAGACGGAGGAGGAGCATACCGAGCACTTGAAGATTGTGTTGCGAGTGCTAAAAGAGAAAAAGCTATATGCTAAGCCGTCGAAATGTGAGTTTTGGCTCAAGGCGGTGAAATTTCTGGGTCATGTAATTTCTGCTAATGGAGTTGCAGTTGATCCGAACAAGATTGAGGCCGTGATGGACTGGGAGAGGCCCAAGACGGTTACAGAAGTGAGAAGCTTCTTGGGTTTGGCAGGCTACTATCGGAGGTTCATAGAAGGATTTTCCAAGATGGTGCTACCGATGACTCGCCTTACCCGAAAGGAGACTCCATTCGTGTGGACACATGAGTGTGAGGAGTGTTTCCAGGAGTTGAAGGAGAGACTGACTACTGCTCCAGTGTTAGTTCTTCCTGATCCTGCGGAACAATTCGAGTTATACTGCGATGCCTCTGGTAAAGGCCTGGGCTGTGTGCTGATGCAGAAAGGGAAAGCGGTTGCTTACGCTTCAAGACAGTTGAAACCTCATTAGGAGAACTACCCGACTCACGACTTGGAGTTGGCAGCCATTGTTTTTGATTTAAAGATTTGGAGGCATTACCTGTTTCGCATGAAGTTTGCTGTATTCAGTGACCATAAGAGCCTGAAGTATCTGTTTGACCAGAAGGAGTTGAACATGAGACAGCGAAGATGGATGGAGTTCTTGAAGGACTACGACTTTGAGTTGAGGTACCATCCTGGCAAGGCCAATGTGGTAGCCGATGCTTTGAGTCGGAAATCCGTGAGCTTATCCAGCTTAATGATGAACGACTACGAGATGATCGAGAAGTTCAGAGACTTGAGAGTGAACTCCTTGTTTGGGGGCGCGCTACTCGAAATGGAGACAGCAGAAGTGATCAATGAGCTGATGGAAAAGATCAAAGAGGCGCAAGTGCAAAGAGAGTGCCTTGACTATGTGAAGAACCAGGACGGTGTGTCTTGGAATGAGGACGGATTGCTGCTGTTCCAGAAGAGGATTGTTATTCCTCGAGGGCCTTTGACCGAAGAGGTTATGGCAGAGGCTCATAAGGGCCGGTTCACTATCCACCCTGGTGCTACGAAAATGTATCAGGACTTAAAAAGGAATTTCTGGTGGCCGGGCATGAAGAAGGACATAGCGGTCTACGTGTCCAAATGTCTTATTTGCCAGAAAGTGAAGATTGAGCACCAGAAACCGTCTGGTAAACTTCAACCTCTCGAGATTCCACAGTGGAAGTGGGAGAGTATTTCCATGGACTTCGTGGTGGGATTGCCCAAAACTCAGGCTGGTTGTGACTCTATTTGGGTCATAGTGGACAGATTGACCAAGTCTGCCCATTTTCTTCCAGTGAAGGTGAGCTTCACTACAGAGCAGTTGGCCAAACTATATGTCCGTGAGATTGTGAGGCTTCACGGGGTGCCCGAGAGTATCATCAGTGATAGGGACCCGAAGTTCACATCTCGGTTCTGGGAGGCGCTGCAGGAGGCTTTTGGTACGCAGTTGAGATTGAGTACCGCCTATCACCCTCAGACTGACGGACATACTGAGCGGACCATCTAGACATTGGAGGACATGTTGAGAGCTTGCACGTTGGAGCAGGGTTCTGCATGGGATAGGTACCTTCCGTTGGTTGAATTTTCATACAACAACAGTTTTCATGCTAGTCTGGGCATGGCACCCTACGAGGCGCTGTATGGTAGGAGGTGTCGGACTCCTACCTGCTGGTCTGAGGTTGGAGATAAAGAGCTTTTCGGCTTGGACTTTGTCCAAGATACTACCCTTCAGATCCAGATGATCAGGGAAAAGTTGAAGCAGGCGCAGAATCGTCAAAAGAGCTACTATGATGTCAAGCATTGACCTCTGGAGTTCAGCGAGGGTGAGTATGTGTTTGTGAGTCTTTCACCTGTCATCGGTGTTGGACGGGCACTCGGCGTGAGGAAGTTGAGCCCGCGATTCATTGGGCCCTACCAGATCCTTGGTAGAGTAGGACCAGTTGCCTATCGACTCGCCTTACCTCCGAACCTAGCCAACATCCACGACGTGTTTCACGTGTCTCAGCTTCGGAAGTACATAGCAGATCCTTCGCACGTGGTGCAGCCAGATGATGTGGAGGTTCGGGAGAACCTAAAGACTCCCGTCGGACCACTCAAGATTCTCGATCGTGGCGAGAAGCAGTTGAGGAGCAAGATCATTCCGATGGTCAAAGTGTAATGGTCAGGAAGAACTCCTGAGGAGTGTACCTGGGAGCGAGAGGACGAGCTTCGCCGACAGTATCCCGACTTTCGAAACAGGTATGTTTCTGATTTTGAGGACAAAATCCTTAAAAAGGTGGGGTGAATGTAAGAACCCGCACCGCTAATTAAGGTAATTAGTAAGTTGAATATGATAATTAGGAAATAATTCCATAATTGACCCTAATAATTATTAATGGGCTTAGATAATTATATTGAGTGAGTAAAAATGCTGAAAGTCGCCTTTCGGAAGAAAAGCGCAGATACCGGTTCTGCTACTCGGTATAAATGCGTACCGGAAAAGTATCCCGGAAAATTACAAAGAATGCATGATAATTACTAGAATATTATGTAGGACTTGTAAAACAAGTTTCAAGTCAAAATGACGTAATCTGATGCCAGAACTGATACTGGCTATGGAAAAGCGCGTACCGGAAAGGTGCTCCGAAAAATAAAATAAAAATATGAAAAATCTTAGAAAAATGTGTAGGTCCAGATTCTAAAGTTTTAGATCAAGATCTTTTACTTTGCTATTAAGGCTAATACTGTGCGATTAGTGGCTTTGCCTATATATAGACCCATTAAGGGCACAAAACCCTAGGCCATACTCTACCTACGTGACTTGTGGCTGCAGCTGCCACCCTTCTTCTTCTTCTTCTTCCTTCTTCATTCTTTAGCCAAGTTATCACCTTTCATGCTTGTTTAAACATTTGTGAAGGTGAGAGTTAACCTTGGGGCTGCATTGTGGCCATCATTCTGAGTTGAGGGGTAGTTAGTGAGCATGAGTTTGGAGCTTTAGTAATGGCTACTTTGTGGTAGTCATTGTGAGCTTCAAAGTGCCTTCTTGTGGTGCAAGAACCCATCTTGAAGTGCCATTTTCGTGCTCCTACTTAGGCTGAGTTTGAGGGACCTTGGGAGAGCTCCAAGAGCACAACTTGCCTCTGTTTTGAACTTTGGTAAGTTACCTCACCATGATCATGAGTTTATGATGCTTAAAGTTGATGTCTTGGCCATGTTTAATGAGTAAACAAGAGGGTATAAGGTATATGAACCTAAAATGAACTAAAGATGCATGCTTTAACGTGTACATGTGTTAAAAGTGGGATCTTTGGGTTGGATATTCACGAAATGCAGAAACTGCATTCTGTCGTGAGATATCCGGATATTTGTCGAACAGATATCCGGATATCAGTATCCGGATATGGTATCCGGATATTGATATCCGGATATGGGATCTGGGTATCCGGATATGACATATCCGGATATGCCCCTTCTGATATCCGGATATCCTGGGTTCTGCGCAGACAGTAGCTTTACTGTATGAACAGTAAGCTATTGGGTGTGTGTGGACCCTAGTTTAAGGAAGTTGAACTTCTGTAATAGATGGACTAAGTCAGCATCACATGATTAAGGGCTTATGGCTTTGTTGGAGGCCTTAAGACGTAAAACGTAAAGGAAAGGCGTAGTCTTTAAGTTGTATGCTTGTGATGCATTAATATTGACTTGTTAATGGTCCATATCAGATTGTGATACTGCTGTTTGTGGACTAGTGAGTGGTTGGACTCTTGGCTTGGATAGCTAGCTTGCAAGGTAAGCTTTCGTGTCCTCGGTTTAGCCATTTTGATGTTCCACCATGTCCCATGGGGATGGGTTTATGCATGCTGTGTTACATGCTTTGATTATTTTGGAAATGCTGTTGAGCTGTTTATATGTAATGAGCTATTATGATATGCATGTGGTGTCCACCTAGACGACAATCCTGAGTATGTAGTACATACAAGATGGAGAAGCATGTGGGTGAGGTGCAGGTAGTATCCATGTACTCATGTAGGCATAGACGTATTCCTACATTTCTCTGGCCAGTAGATTTGAAAGCACACATGACATGATTAATTGCTGCATCGCATGATTTTGGAACTTATACTGTAATACTGTTTTAGAACTTATATTACACATGTAAGTGAGCTTGGGGTGGAGACTCCTTGAGGACCCCTTGTCTTACTGAGATTTCTTGTTAGAGATCTCACCCCACGTTTGGGGACGCTTATTTCAGGATCAGGTAATGTTGAGGGCTCGGGTGGCAGGAGGCCAGAGCTGAGTTGATTTGATGATATGCTGACTGCTGTTATTATTTCCGACTGTTGTTTATGTTTTCTGTTGAGTTTATGTTATGACTGTTTTTGGGCTTTGTTGCCTTATTTGGTGAGCATGGGGTTTGTCCATGCCACATGGTTTGACTATTGTCTTTTATGTTAATGTTGTAATTAAAGTATCAAGATTTTGACCCAGGCTACTTGTGTAGACCTGTGGCTTAGATACTCACCTTATATTTATGTACGAGGTATTCAGTTAGTTGTCTTGCAATTTACATACAGGCAGTATTTTTATGAAAATGATTAAGTAATCAAGTTGGTTAAGTTAATGACTTCATAATTGAATTAAAGAAAAAGTTATTCCGCATTTTAATTAAGCGTGGCTTAATACGATAGTGTGTTAACCATCCGGGTTAACACGGGCTGTTACAAGAGGCTTGCATGTTGTGTTGTAATTCTTGTAAATTTGAGTGAGATTCCTGTAAACCGAGGTACTGTTGTTCACGGGCCAATTCGGCGGAACGAAATTTTTGTTTCAAGGTGTCCAGACGCTATTGCATCTCCCTCATTCTTGTGTTTTCCGCCATTAGCAGGTAGGATGAGGGCAATGAAAGCACCAATTGTAAGGGTTATTATTCAGATCCAGATTTAGTAACAGAAAAGAAAGAGAAAGGAGATATGAGAGAGAAAGAGAGAGAGATTGTCAAACATTTTCTGTATTTTCCTCACACCCCTCATGGGCTAAATACCTTTTTTTGTTACAACCTTTTCTAATTGCTTCAAAGTAAATTAATTAAAAGAGGAAATAAAAGAGATTATATTTTCTCTTGGGCCATACAAATACTAGCAGTAATCTAATAAATGTTTGGGCTTCTGCTTGATACGAATGGGCCTGGACCTTGTTGTGGCTTGGGCTGCAACATCTACGAAATAGATATGAAATAGAAATTGACAAGGAAAATATAGAATATATCTAATCTTCCGTTAAGAACTATTTTTTTGCCCCATTTCGGGTATGAAACATAAGGAGGGATATTCTTAATACTAAAATCTTCTACTACCAACTCACTACCTATCTAATCACTATTGGATCAACATTTTCTCCTTTTTCAAAAACTTTTTAACATTCTCTTTCTTTGATTCAATGGTGATTAGATATGTAGTAAGTTAGTAGTAGAAAATTTTGGTAGTAGGAATATCCTTCCTCATGAAACATATATTATGAATCAAGAAACATAATAATTGACACTCTAGAACCAAGGATAATAAAATTATGGGAAAAATGTTTATCATTTTAAATGACACAACTTATATCCTTTCATTCTCACAAAGATGTGAGACCCACACCTTTATTTTTTTGTCAACTCTCTCTTCTCCTTTATCTATTTCTTTATCTCTCTTAAAATGACACAACTTTACATTATTTAAAATGACACACATTTTTCCCATAAACTATAAATAAGAAAAAGCAACCTGTACCCGAAATAGAATACATGCAAGCAATGCGAGGTTATTTAAAATTAATGTTGTGAGTGGGAGCACCAAAAAATTGGAAAAGTGAGAAAATAATAGGGGCAAAAAAGGAAAGAAAAAATTAATGTTGTGAGTGGGAACACCAAAAAATTCAGTAGTCTTGTACCATATTAAATATTTCTAAGCAATGCCTTATTTTTTTCCACCCTCAAGTACGTGTTGCTTTTGGCTTAGCCAGTGTTTCTTGCAGCGATGCAGTAAATAAACTAAGCTCATTAGACATTGTATTTTACTCCGTAAGAATCTTATGAAGCAGTTCAGGAACAATTACATACTAACAGAGTAATCTTAGAGCAAAATTCTTTGGTTACTGATCAAAAAATATAAATGTTAACTTAAAAGTGAAATATTTAATATATTACAAACTCAAATAATGGTATTGTTTTCTTTAATATTTCTCATTTTTAAGTTTTTAACAAGTAACTGAATTTAAGGATGAACATGCTCTTATTTAATAATTTTATATATAGATTCACTGTTAAAAAAAAAAAAAAAACCGTAAATGGATATCATAATTGCGAAACAGTTTTAAAATTGACTCCTTTATTGCAAGCAGAACATATTACAGTCAATCTTATTGATGATGTTAGGGAATACAAACTTTAAAAAGAGTGCAGGCGGGAGGCACAGTATTAGAGAAAGGGAGGATGAACAACATATAAAGGGCCCTTTATAGGAACGGTGACCATTTTGTCACTGTTCATTAGAATATTTAATATAATGCCATGCGAATAATAAATTTTTCCAAAATATCATGCGGGCTAATTCGTTACACTGTGTAGCGAATTATATTTGCAAATAATTCGCTACACAGTGTAACGGAATAAGCCACGTCAGATTACACTATCTGCAAGAATGCCATGTGTCAGCCTAGGAGAATTTCGCTATACAATGTAACGAAATATGCATAACGGTAACTTGCTGCACTGAGCAAGTGGGACACATGTCAGACATGCACAGTACATGGGTACCGAACTTGCTTCATTTACCACATA
>JAVKPL010003214.1:0-19641 GCA_032173675.1 Gastrolobium villosum
TATAATGAACAAATATGAGTTGATACAAAAAGTATTGTACTAAATCGAAAGTTTTGTGAATTGAATTGAATTGCATTTAATCTAATTGAATATTTTGTATTAATTAGACATATTTTTTAAAATTTTAATTTTTTTCTCTTTTAATTTATAATTTTATATTTTTTAATATTGGTTATTGTTGTTACTCTCGTCAAGTGCACCGATCGTACAAGTAATAAAGTGATCAAGTAAGAGATCGTTCCCACGAGGATTAAACCCAAGCACCGATTCGCTATCGCAAATTTAGTTGGACAATTAAAAGGAAAGTAACGTGATTTATAATTGGGAAGAAATTGGTAACATGTAGATAAAATTCTGAATGTAAAGGAACAACTGAAAAATAAATGATAGAATTAAAGTAATAAAACGAACATAGTTAGGGTTCTGACTTCCCCCGATCTCCTCAATACGTTATGAATTAACTTGTTAAGGACCTGCTCTTAATATATTTCCAATCGATTATATCTACGCTAATTAAGGCCCAATTCCTTGTTACCCTAAATTTATGTAATCCTGGAAAAACTCTAGTTCCCCGATTACTCCCCAAGAAAACATGCATTAAAATCAAGAATCATAAGATTGCATAATTACCTTGTGTCTATTCCTATTCCTATTCATAAATCACAAAGATTATGATAAATTCATCAATTAAAGGTTCATGCACCAACATTCCTATTGCCATACAATCCCCGAAGATCATTCTATAAGGAGCAAACTCATAGAAAGCATTGAACACAAATGAATTTATTCAAATATAAAAAGAGAAGAATTCATAACAATTAATCCATAAACATACGATTTAATCAGGTTCCATCATCCCTTAACTACTGAAAGGACTAGCCAGACATGGCAAAATCAAACATAAAAGAAACTAGAAAAGCTTCCCCAAACTCCATTGGTGATTGGTGAATTATAATTCTAGTGATGAATTGACTCTGATCCGTCTCCGCTGCTCACGAACATGAACATCTGACTCTAAGGATCTAAAAGTGTTTTTCAGTATGAAGTAGTGAGTAATTCTGACCCCTAGGTGCCTTTTTAAGGGTGAAGAATTTGCATCCTTGGTAGAATATTCCAACTGGGACTAAATTATATTCCCAGGGCGCTTAAGCTTGATTTGGGCGCTTAAGCGCCCAAGGACAGTAAGTTTGGCTTCGTGCTGCGCGCTTAAGCGCACTGGAGGGCGCTTAAGCGCGCTCCTCGTGCTGGAATTTCCTTCTTGTGGTGCGCTTAAGCGCCCTGAGGCAAAGGCTGATTGCTGTTATGGCGCGCTTAAGCGCGCTGGAGGGCGCTTAAGCGCCCAGAGGCAGAGGCTGATTGTGCTTTAGGGGGCTTAAGCTTCCAATTGGGAGCTTAAGCTTCCTCTTCCAAAAACTTGATAAGATCATATCTTTCTTGTTCTGATCTCCACTATCATCTCTTCTTAGTTGTTATCCTCATCTCCTCTGGTTGTTGTCCTCATCTTATCTAATCTTCATCTTTGATTCTTTTTTTTTCCAACAAATCCTTTAAAATAACAGAAAATGATTTAATTAGATAAAATTCAGATAATGTTCGTGATTATCATCTTAAACCTTAGTTTTTAACTTGTTCAACTAGATAATTCATAGTATTTTAGTCTATAAAACAAGATAAACTGAAGGTTTATCAAACAATTCCCAGATTTGAACATTGTTGCCATCAGCAATTAAATAGAATAATACTATGGGAAAGTTTGGAGACGGCTAGTCATGCTTAGTGAATCATTAACAGAAATTGATTAACAATGATACTTCAGAATATTCAGACTCATAAACAACATCAATGACACGTCCATGTCAAACAACTTAATAATCCATCAGTCATCAAATTATATCTTAAGTTTTCAACATAAAGAGTAGTATAATTCAATTTCACAACGCCCTCTCACTGGAATTTTCATTTATTCACTCATGCTCAAGTGCCTGAGGGGGTGTGTGTTTCTCTCTTTCTTCACTGAATTAACACTACCATAAGCTTATTTATATTCTCACTCTCCACAGTCTAATTGGTATACCAAAGTTAATCAAGAGGTCTTTATTCAGGTTGTAGCGTGGCTTAGGTAAAAGGGAAGGAATTATCTGGGTAAGTGGCTTAAGATCACTGATCAAAATTCAATTTAAAAGAGGAACTGTCATAACTTTTCAGCATAACTTCCTTTATTGACTTTCTCCTCTTTCTTACATGCACTTACTCATAATTATGAGTCTTTTCTTTCATTTCCTTTTCTCTTTCCACCACTTTGTGGAAATTTTCCCTTTTTCTCCCATACACTTAGAATTTGAAGTTCTTTCTTTTTGTTTCAATCCATTCTCATTCCTCATTTAAAATTTGAAAATCAATCAGTTCAGGTGAGGATATGTGTGGGATGGCTATTAATAATATATGTCGATGAATAATCAGGCCTAGGCTCAAAGGGCTCAATCTAAGGATAACTTCCAGGGTGACTATTTGGCTACTCTAGCTTTTAGAACAAACTGCCTCTATCATTTTAACAATTATATACCCTTTTCAAGGAGAAACAAAGCAAGTTCTAGAGTGATTCATACAATGAAGTTCACACCACAAGAAAAATTATTTCTGTTTAAGCTCAATGGCTCACGGCTAAGGGTGTGAAACTTCTTTTTCCACTCTCTATTTGATTGCTTTGGTTATTTTTCTCTTATTCCGGTGAGTTATTAAGCATGCTTGACTGACGCTTATTTATGTACAAAAATAGAGTTTATTTATCATTATACACTTAATATCAATTATCAACCAATTTCATATAATTATTCACTATGCATGTCAAACACCATGGAAATCATTAAAAAAAATCACTAATTAAGTAAGGATGGGGTCCTAAAAAAAACTTAACTGAAAATATTAAAGTACTAATATACGAAACTAATATTTATTCAAAATAATTCTAAAATAAACTAATACTACATATAATATGAAAATAATATTGAGAAACTCCCCTGAAAAACTGCATTTGTCATGTGTAATCATGATATTCTCGTTCCAACCATGTGAAGTGTGTGGTCTGATAACTTGCATGGTACCCATTCCCAGATTTAAATCTTGTTGTCCTCAGCAATAAATTTAAATCTAAAAGAATCCTAAGCAAGAATCAGAAAAATATTTCTACCGTATTCTGCACACATACCACAGATAGAGAAACATGTCAGCAATTATAAATCTAACAAAATCAGTCAATTCAAAAGCAGTCTCAATAGTCATCAATGTGCTAAACATCAAAACATAAAAACATCAAAAAAAATATATGTCTGAAACTGATATGGACTCAGTCCTCCTCCATATCAGTGATGGGTGAATCCTGCCCCGCCACATCATCAGCTCCGTCAACAGCAGCATCAAAATCATCAGTGAATGCGCCAGTGTAGCCCCGTGTGATGTCCGCCGTCAGGTCAGCCTCAGTATCATATGCAGCAGCTGCATGTGTGGAAGTCTGTCCTGCCGTCTCCTCATCAGATCCGGTGTATGCTAGGTACTCAAATGGTGATGCCTGGATGTCACGTTGTCGGCATAGCTCGACCATCTGTGTACTCACATAATCCTGGAATGCCACATGTCGGCTCTGAGAGTATCGAGCTCTCCGCTACATGGATTCTTGCTGACGTTGCATAGACTGCACTGTTTCCCATATAGCAGGAATGGTCGGCTGTCGTGCCCGTCTGACTGGTGTTGGCGGTGGTACTGGAAGTGCTGGAGATGCTGGGGGAGTAGATGGAACACCCATGTTTGAGCGGATGAGAGCAGCGTATATAGGGGGCACACCTCCACGAGCTTATGCTCAGCGGGTATCTTGACTTCTGCCTGATGACACAGTGTCTGAATCAGGGAGCTGTGTGCAATGGCAGCCTTTGCAGATGTTTGATGTGCAAAGTCATAGATGCCATATGCTAGAATCTCTGGGAGATCCACTGTGCCCCCAGTCATAGTGGTGTGGATTAGTGCTGCTCTCTTCACTTGCACCTCTGATGTATGGGTAATGGGCAAGATGTTGTTGATGATAAATTGAAACCACACTTTGGCCACTGGCTTGAGATGGTAGAGATGCAATAATTTTGGGCGGATGTTATTTTTCATCATCTCTCATTTCTCTCCCGGGAGTGCAATGGTCTCCATAACTGGGGCAGCCTCCTCCATGGGGTCCCATGTGATGTAGTCTGGGTCGCTCCTAGCAGGTCCGTACTCAATCTCTTTGAGTAGCTGCCGGTAATCACATCTCACCCCAGGTGTATGGTGGGCTGTCTTCAGCAGGGATTGCAATGTGTCAGCGTCATACCATATGTCCTTGCCTCTCACATAACTTTTGTATACTCTGTTGGCTCCTTGATTCGCCACATAAGCATTAGCATAAAACTCCTTGCAAATCAATCTGGAGCTATCGGTCAGTGAGATGGCGTACGCCTTCCACCTTCACCAGACTAAATTGTTGTATAAGTCCGGATATTCCCCCTGCTCGAGAAGCATTTTGCGTTCTCGGATAACAGGTTTCGCAGCCACAATCTTTTTGAACCTCTCTTCGTGTTCCGCTGTAAGGAACCTGTGTGAGTCGAATTCCGCAGGGGGAACGGAGGAACTGGATGTGCCCCCAGTGGCCTTTGTCTTCCTTGGTCTCTTGCCCAAGTTCTTATCCTTTGGTGCCATTCCTGAAAAACAGAAGAGTTTCCCAATGAGTATATGATACAAAAAGGCATTTCCAAACAATTGCATATTCCAATCAGAACGATTCCCAGATTTAATTCAGAATCAAGTCTGAAATAAACATGTAAGGGCACAGAACAGAGCACAAAGTATTCAAAACAGGGCATATATCAATACATGGTATCCCCACTTCCGTTCTAATCTAATCTCAAAATAGGGCACAAAATAAAACAGGGCATATATCCATGCATGTTATTCCCAAGATGCAAGGTCTACACATGAATTTTCTAGGCTATTCCATACTTTTACACATGATGAAACAATACAGTCTCCTAACTTATTCTTGCAATTCATCGAATGGGTTGTGCACAAGAGTATCAGGAATATATTTGATGCCTTAAATCATGAACTTATCTACTCTTTGTACTGCTTAAAAAAAACAAATAGTTAACCTCCTATTTACGTATGTCCTGATCTGAGTTCTTATTCAAGCATTTTATCGAACACTTTGTAGGCAAGCTAACTCAGCTTTCTTCTAATCTTGGATTACGTTTTCCCCAACCCAAGCAAATCATCAAACAATGCAAGAGAAATCACGAATGCAAGAATGCAAGAATACAAGAGAAATCAATCTCAAAACTCTAAATCAAGAATGCAAAGATGAAGAGGTGAGATGCATACCTGTTGCGTGTGGTGGGGTGAGAAAGAAGAGAAGAAAATCTTGTGAAGATGGTGACCGAAGTTGTGGTGGTGGCTGTGGTGGGGAGGAAGATTGAGGGGGAGAACTCGAAGGAGAGTGAGGGGAGGTTGAGAGTTTTGAGAGAGTGAGGGAGATTGAGAGTTTTGAGAGAAAATGAGGGAGGTGGAGAGATTTTGGGTATTTTTAAAAAACTTTCTGATGGGGCGCGCTTAGGCAGTTTGTTTCTTCCGTGTAGAGCGCGCTTAAGCGCGCTAAGGCAGAGACCTTTGGGCTTCTGTAGCGCGCCTAAGCCGCTTTCATCGTGCTTAAGCGCGATGGGGCAGAGACGATAGGCCTTCTGTCTTCTTGGAGGGCGCTTAAGCGCCCTCTTGCACGCTTAAGCGCGCTAAGGCAGAGGGAACTGGGTCTTTTGCCTGTATAGACGCGCTGAAGTGCCCTATTGCGTGCTGAAGCGCGCTGAGGCAGAGGTAATTGGCCTCTTGCTTCGTGGAGCGCACTTAAGCGCGCTCTATCGCGCTTAAGCGCGCTAAGACAGAAAAGGATAGGTATTTTGGGGGCTTAAGCCCTATCCATTTAGAACATTGTTTTTGCAATGCACAACATAATGTAAATGAATAAGCATTGTGTACCTGTGCATTCTTCATTTCCATTTCTGTCTGTAAGTTCATCTTGCAATTTGATCATCGATCCCAAGGCTTTTTATATTTTTCATAAAGTAACTTAAACTAAAATTTAACTACTGGAATATTAAAACTGTTGGGTTGCCTCCCACAAGCGCTTGTTTTACGTCACGAGCCTGACGTACCTCTTTTAAGTTTCTACAAGGGCGACAGTGGCTGTTCCTATGTCAATTTCACCGCCAAGGTAAGGCTTCAATCGCTGCCCATTTACCTTGAAGCTCCTCTCAGAATCAAGTGGACTGATTTCCACTGTACCACACGGACGAATTTCTTTTACCAAAAACGGTCCTGACCACCTAGATTTGAGTTTTTCCGGAAAAAGTCTCAACCAGGAATTGTAAAGCAGTACTTGCTGGCCAACCTTGAAGTCCCTTCCTAAGATTTTTCTGTCATGTCATTTCTTGGTTTTCTCCTTGTATAGGCTTGCACTTTCATAGGCGGACAATCTGAACTCGTCTAACTCGTCCAGCTGTAACAATCTCTTCTCGCTCGCCGCCTTTGTATCAGTTTAAAAACTTCACAGCCCACCAAGCTTTGTGTTCCATCTCCACTGGTAAATGACATGCTTTTCCGAACAACATTTGAAAAGGAGACATGCCAATGGGTGTCTTGAAAGCTGTCCGATATGCCCATAGTGTATCATCTAACTTGCGAGCCCAATCTTTCCGGGAGCTTCCTACTGTTTTCTCCAGGATACGTTTCAGTTCCCGGTTTGATATTTCCACTTGCCCATTGGTTTGTGGGTGGTATGGTGTGGCAATGCGGTGTCTGACACTGTATTTTGCTAGCACGTATTCAACTTGTCTGTTGCAAAAATGTGTGCCTCCATCACTGATCACCGCTCTAGGAACTCCATATCTCACAAAGATGTTCTTTGTAAGAACCCGCACCGCTAATTAAGGTAATTAGCGAATTAATTATGATAATTAGGAAATAATTCCATAATGGACCCTAATAATTATTAATGGGCTTAGATAATTATATTGAGTGAGTAAAAATGCTGAAAGTCGCCTTTCGGAAGAAAAGCGCAGATACCGGTTCTGCTACTCGGTATAAATGCGTACCAGAAAAGTATCCCGGAAAATTATAATGAATGCATGATAATTACTAGAATATTATGTAGGACTTGTAAAACAAGTTTCAAGTCAAAATAACGTAATCTGATGCCAGAACTGATACTGGCTATGGAAAAGCGCGTACCGGAAAGGTGCTCCGAAAAATAAAATAAAAATATGACAAATCTTAGAAAAATGCGTAGGTCTTGATTCCAAAGTTTGGGATCAATATCTTTTACTTTGCTATTAAGGCTAATACTGCGCGGTTAGTGGCTTGGGCCTATAAATAGACCCATTAGTGGGCACAAAACCCTAGGCCATACAATTCCTACGTAGGAAAACTTGTGGCTGCTGCTGCCACCCTTCTTCTTCTTCTTCTTCTTCTTCTTCTTCTTCTTCTTCCTTCTTCATTCTTTAGCCAAGTTATCACCTTTCATGCTTGTTTAAACACTTGTGAAGGTGAGAGTAAACCTTGGGGCTGCATTGTGGCCATCATTCTGAGTTGAGGGGTAGTTAGTGAGCATGAGTTTGAAGCTTTAGTAATGGCTACTTTGTGGTAGTCATTGTGAGCTTCAAAGTGCCTTCTTGTGGTGCAAGAACCCATCTTGAAGTGCCATTTTCGTGCTCCTACTTAGGCTGAGTTTGAGGAACCTTGGGAGAGCTCCAAGAGCACAACTTGCCTCTGTTTTGAACTTTGGTAAGTTACCTCACTATGATCATGAGTTTATGATGCTTAAAGTTGATGTCTTGGCCATGTTTAATGAGTAAACAAGAGGGTATAAGGTATATGAACCTAAAATGAACTAAAGATGCATGCTTTAACGTGTACATGTGTTAAAAGTTGGATCTTTGGGATGGATATTCACGAAATGCAGAAACTGCATTCTGTCGTGAGATATCCGGATATTTGTCGAACAGATATCCGGATATCAGTATCCGGATATGGTATCCGGATATTGATATCCGGATATGGGATCTGGGTATCCGGATATGACATATCCGGATATGTCCAGTGTGATATCCGGATATGGCATATCCGGATATGCCCCTTCTGATATCCGGATATCCTGGGTTCTGCGCAGACAGTAGCTTTACTGTATGAACAGTAAGCTAATGGGTGTGTGTGGACCCTAGTTTAAGGAAGTTGAACTTCTGTAATAAAGGAACTAAGTCAGAATCACATGATTAAGGGCTTATGGCTTTGTTGGAAGCCTTAAGACGTAAAACGTAAAGGAAAGGCGTAGTCTTTAAGTTGTATGCTTGTGATGCATTAATATTGACTTGTTAATGGTCCATATCAGATTGTAATACTGCTGTTTGTGGACTAGTGAGTGGTTGGACTCTTGGCTTGGATAGCTAGCTTGCAAGGTAAGCTTTCGTGTCCTCGGTTTAGCCATTTTGATGTTCCACCATGTCCCATGGGGATGGGTTTATGCATGCTGTGTTATATGCTTTGATTATTTTGGAAATGCTGTTGAGCTGTTTATATGTAATGAGCTATTATGATATGCATGTGGTGTCCACCTAGACGGCAATCCTGAGTATGTAGTACATACAAGATGGAGAAGCATGTGGGTGAGGTGCAGGTAGTATCCATGTACTCATGTAGGCATAGACGTATTCCTACATTTCTCTGGCCAGTAGATTTGAAAGCACACATGACATGATTAATTGCTGCATCGCATGATTTTAGAACTTATACTGTAATACTGTTTTTGGAACTTATATTACACATGTAAGTGAGCTTGGGGTGGAGACTCCTTGAGGACCCCTTGTCTTACTGAGATTTCTTGTTAGAGATCTCACCCCACGATTGGGGACGCTTATTTCAGGGTCAGGTAATGTTGAGGGCTCAGGTGGCAGGAGGCCAGAGTTGAGCTGATATTCTGATATGCTGTTTATTTGACTGCTGTTATGTTTTCTGCTTCATTTATGTTAAGTTTATGTTATGACTGATATTGGGCATTGTTGCCTTATTTGGTGAGCATGGGGTTTGTCCATGCCACATGGTTGTGCTATTGTCTTTTAATTAATGTTGTAATTAAAGTATCAGGATTTTGACCCAGGCTGCTTGTGTAGTCCTGTGGCTTTAGATACTCACGTAATATTTATTTATGAGGTATTCCAGTTAGTTGTCTTGCAATTTACATACAGGCAGTATTTTTATGAAAATGATTAAGTAAACAAGTTGGTTAAGTTAATGACGTCATAATTGAATTAAAGAAAAAGTTATTCCGCATTTAATTAAGCGTGGCTTAATACGATAGTATGTTAACAATCCGGGTTAACACGGGCTGTTACATTTTATGGTATCAAAGCACTTTCTAGGGAAAAGCCTGTATGTATTGCAATAACTTAGGATGAGTCGTTGCGTGTCTACCTTGTGTTCTCTCTGACTGGTGTGTGTGATGATAATGCATTTGTGACCACATGGCGTGGGCCTGATCAACTCATACTTTGTGTAACTTGTGCAGAGTCATGGTGCCACCGAGGAGGAACACGAGTACTAGTGAGGATCAGACGGATCCTGTCCTGGCTGCATTAGCTGAGATGCAGGCGGCCCGACTAGCCGACCAGGAAGCCACGAGGCTGGCGAACCGGGCGATGCTGGACGCTATACGAGATGTGAACCGGCAAACCACGGCAGAGGTTCTGGAGGAGAACCGGATGGCCAACATGACGATGATGAGGGTCATGTTGGAGGAGTTGAGGGCTGGTCCTGCTGCGGGCCAGGGTCCTCCACCACCTCCACCGCCGCCACCGCCTCCACCTCCGCCTAGTCAACAGGAGGACACCCAGAGCCAGATGGGTGAGGGTAGTCATTTGACGGGGGCTATGCAGACTATCCCCGTACTTGCTGAGGATCGTGACGAGATCGATCGCCGGCTGAATGCTTTCCGCAAGCATAAGCCACCTACCTTCGACGGATCGTATGATCCCATTGCTGCTGCCAGATGGCTACAGGCGCTGGACAAGATTTTCCGGATCATGCAGTGCACGGATCCGCAGAAGCTGCTGTTCGCCACTTATATGCTGGAGGGTGAGGCCCATGAGTGGTGGACCAACCTTTCTCAGGTCTACGAGATGCAGGATCATGTGATGACGTGGCCATTCTTCGAGGAGAGCTTCTTGGGCCAGTACTTTCCTTACGACTCTCAGGAGAGGAAGCAAGGAGAGTTTGACCGATTGGTACAGGGCTCGTTGTCTGTCGACGAGTACCTGGCCAAGTTTAATGAGCTGGTCAAGTTCTCTCATTTCCGCATGGCGAGGCCTACTCCTACATTCTTGGCGGCCAAGTTCCGGAGGGGACTTAATGAGGATATTGCTGGACATCTCGCCGGTTCTGCTTCGAGAGACTTCGGAGCGTTGGTGCAACAGTGTCGCGACATCGAGGACTACTGCCGGGCGAGTCAGGTCAAGAGGGCCAAGATTGAGGTGCCGCAGAGCGCTGGTAGTTCTACTCCCTGGAAGAATAAGAATTTTGCCAACAAGGGCAAGGGCAAACCACCGTTGGCGGCTAAGCAAGCGCCAAATCAGTTCAGAAAGACTGCTGCTCTGGGGAACGCCGCTAGACCTCCTGCTCCCAGATGTTCGGGATGCGGGAAGTCACATTTTGGGCCGTGCTCTACCGGTCAGCTGATTTGCTTCCAGTGTGGCAAGGAGGGCCACTACTCTAGAGATTGCCCGACGGCGAGAGTTGCTGCAGTGCAGGCTGTGCCGTTGCAGATGGTTCCTACTGGGGCACCAGCCGTGCCACCTACCACCGGACGAGTCTACACACTTGATCGTCAGCAGTTGGACAGAGCTCCGAACCTGGTCAGAGGTACTGTTACCATTGGTGGATCAACTATTGATGTATTATTTGATTCCGGGGCAACGCACTCTTTTGTTGCTACCCCTATTGCTGTGGGGCTTGAATTGCTACCCCTATTGATTCCGGGGCAACGCACTCTTTAGGTAAGTGAAAGGCCAAGAGTTGTAAAGAAAGTGAAAGGCCAAGAGTTGTAAGAAAGTGAAAGGCCAAGAGTTAGAGAGGCCAAGAGTTGGAAGTTTAGTTTTGTGGTTTATGGCTAATTTAATGTTTTGGTTCATGAAAAGGCAATCTAGTGCCTATATAAACTAATCCATATTCTAAGCAACATATCACAAGAAAAAGAGAAATACAAGTTTTGTCTTCTCCACAAGAAAATAGTTGTTTTTATTTTAAGTTCTACATCATAGTGATACCACATACCTTACGACACTATGGACACGTTCCTCCCACGAGGGAGTGAACAAAGGCAGTGGTATGAAGCACACATAAGCTGGAAGATTGAGAATGCAATAGCACATGAAGGGCTTTAGAGGGTTGAAAGGGTTGAGCCTAAAAGCAGGTGGGAACAGAGAATGAGAAATGCAAACTTTAATGGGATTTCATTCAGCGAGGAGAGTGTTGCGTGTGGTATCACTATAATGTAGAACTTAAAATAAAAACAATTATTTTCTTGTGGAGAAGACAAAACTTGTATTTCTCTTTTTCTTGTGATATGTTGCTTACAATATGGATTAGTTTATATAGGCACTAGATTGCCTTTTCATGAACCAAACATTAAATTAGCCATAAACCACAAAACTAAACTTCCAACTCTTGGCCTCTCTAACTCTTGGCCTTTCACTTTCTCACAACTCTTGGCCTTTCACTTTCTCACAACTCTTGGCCTAACACTTTCTTACAACTCTTGGCCTTTCACTTTCTTACAACTCTTGGCCTTTCACTTACCTAAACACATGACTGCTTAATTAAGACTATTAAATATAAAACTAACAAAACATTTAAAGTTTATTCAACAATTCTCCTTCATAAACTTAAATGGTTCTGCCATCTTTCATCCCAAGCATCTTCTTGTAATTGTTGAGCAACAACGTCGGCAGTGGCTTTGTGAAGATGTCCCCGACTTGCTCTTGACTGGTCACGTGTGTTAGCTCCACATTTCCTTCCTTTACTTGATCCCGGATGAAGTGAAATCGGACGTCAATATGCTTGCTTCTTTCATGATTTACCGGGTTATTGGCTAGCTCTATAGCCGACTTATTGTCAATTCGGATCACAGTTTGACCGACTTGTTTTTCCTCCAACTTGCTTAGCAAATTCCTGAGCCACATTGCATGACAAACACACCAAGATGCAGCTACATATTCAGCTTCACATGTTGGCAGTGTCACAATAGGTTGCTTCTTCGAAATCCAAGGTGAATGTCGTGTTGCCCATGAAAAACACATAACCAGCCGTGCTCTTTCGATCATCTACGTCTCCACACCAATCACTGTCAGAATATCCAATCAACTTGTATTTTGCCGAGGTCGAGTAGTGTAACCCGTGTGAAACTGTACCTTGAACATACCTCAGAATTCTCTTTACCGCCTTCCAATGTGTGTATCTCGGCTCCTCCATGAACCGACTTACTATGCCGACACTTAACGAGATATCGGGCCTCGTGCATGTGAGATAACGTAGGCTTCCCACCAAACTTCTGTACTTGCTTGCATCAACACGGTCTCCTCCATCAAACTTAGAGAGTTTTGAACCGGGTTCCATTGGTGTTGAAACTGGGTTGCAATCTTCCATCTTGTACTTCTTCAAAATCTTTTTTGCATAAGCCTCATGTGACACGAAGATTCCCTTCTCATTTTGTTTTACTTCCAAACCAAGAAAGAACTTCATCAAACCGAGATCTGTCATTTCGAACTCTCTTGTCATTGTGCTCTTGAACTCTTGTATCATCTTGGCATTGTTTCCCATAAAAATGAGGTCGTCAACATAAAGAGCCACAATTAACAAGTCTCCTCCATTTTTCTTGACATAAACAGCATGTTCATATGGACATTGTTCAAGTCCATTCTCCTTGAAATATTTGTCAATACGAGCATTCCATGCCCGTGGTGCTTGCTTCAACCCGTAAAGTGCTTTCTTCAATCTCAGCACCTTCTTCTCTTCTCCTGCCTTCATGTAGCCCGGCGGTTGTTCCACATAAACTTCTTCTTCAAGAAGACCATTCAGAAATGCCGACTTTACATCCATTTGATGCATTGGCCATCTGTATTGAGCAGCCTGTGAGATGAGTAGCTGAATTGTCTCCATCCTTGTAACAGGGGCAAACACCTCGTCATAGTCAATTCCAGCCTTCTACTTATATCCTTTTGCAACTAGTCGAGCTTTATATCGTTCTATCTCCCCTTGAGCATTCATCTTCTTCTTGAACACCCACTTCACTCCAATGGGCCGACTTCCTTCTGGTAGCTCGGCTAACTCCCATGTGTTATTTCGGTCAATAGCTTCTATCTTCTCATCCATGGCATCTTGCCATTTCTTATCTCGGATGGCTTCTTCAAAACTTATGTTCTCAGAGTCTGCAAGAAGACAAACAAAATGTACCTCACTTGTTGACTCATATATGTCTTGTATGCTTCGCATCCTGGGTTGTCGTACCTCATCTTCATCATCAGAAGCTTCAGGACTTGCCGGGTTGATAATTTGTGTTGAGATTCCGTCTTCAAAGTTTACCTCAGAAGAATTGTTCTAGTCCCACTCATTTGCTTCATTGAGCTTTACATCTCTGCTTACTATGACTTTCTTGTTGACGGGGTCAAACAACTTATACCCCTTTGTTTTTTCATCATATCCAATAAAAACATATTTCTTGCTTTTATCCTCGAGCTTGGTTCTGAGCTGGTCCGGTATGTGTGCATAGGCTATACTGCCAAAAACTCTGAGATGAGCCACTGAAGGCTTTTGACCGCTCCATGCTTCCTGTGGAGTTTTATCATCCAAGTTCGAATGTGGACATCGGTTCTGCACATACACAGCACACTGCACAGCTTCCGCCCAAAACTCCTTCGGCATCCTTTTGTTCTTCAGCATTGACCGAACCATGTCAAGAATAGTCCGGTTCTTCCTTTCAGCCACGCCATTCTGTTGTGGTGAGTATGGTGCTGTTATAAACCTCCTTATCCCCTGTTCCTCACAGAAAGACATAAACGCTGTTGAGGTATATTCCCCACCTCTGTCAGACCGCACCGATTTGATATAGCTTCCTGTTGCCTTCTCAATCATCACCTTGAACCTTTTGAACACATCAAACACCTCGGACTTCTCCTTCAGAAAGTAAACCCAAGTTTTCCGTGAGAAATCATCAATAAAGGAAATAAAATACTTCTTACCGCTGAAGGAACCTGGATTGATGGGTCCACACAAGTCGGTATGTATTAGTTCCAGAGGTTGCTTAGCCCGGAATCTTGCCATCTTCTGAAACGTGGTCCTGGCATGCTTGCCAAGTACACAACTCTCACAAAACTTTCCTTCAAAGTTGATGCCAGGTAACCCTTCCACCATCTTCTTCTTTGCCAACTCGGTTAGACCACCATAATGTAGGTGACCAAACCGGAGATGCCAAAGTGACGCCTTATCTTCCACCTCGGCTTGTAAACATTCAACCTGTATACATTTCAGATTTAGTTTATACATACGATTCTTACCCATTTGAACCCGAACTATCAGCCGACCTTGCTCATCTTTCAAATACAATACCGGTCTTTCATAATAACCGAGTAACCTTTCTCCATCAGTTGACCCATGCTTAAAATATTGCTTTTTAGGTCGGGTACATAGTACACATCTCGAATTGAGCCAATTAACCTGTCCTTTTGTAGGAAACAGATCGTACCTCGGCCTTTTACCTCAACCTTTGAGGCATCCCCGAACGAAACATGTCCGGTTTCCACCTTTCTCATCTCCTTGAAGAAGTGCTTATGTCCGCACATGTGGTTGCTCGCACCCGTGTCAAGATACCACTCCATGTCATCGTCTGGACTTCCTTTACTGTGTGTCATTAACAAGACACCATCCTTCATCTCGCCTTCTGTGGCTAGGTTGGACGTCTCCTCCACCTTTTTCTCCTCCCTGCATTCTCTTGCGAAATGTCCGACTTTGCCACAGTTGTAACACTTGTCCGAGTTACAATCTTTTGCATAGTGACCAAACTTTCCACATTTGTAACACTCGATGTTTGAATAATGTGACCGACCTCCTCGTCGACCTCGTCCTCTTCCTCTCCAGTTTTGTTGATTTGACTGTCCTACCTCATCACTATACACTTCTTGACTTCGGCCTCGACCTCTACCACCACGGCTAGTACCTCGTCCACCGCGGCCACGTCCTCTACCTCGAAAATTTTGAGAATAGAGCATCTTCTCATCTTTAATTGTTGCTTTGGTCTGAAGTGCCTGCTCAAGAGTTTCCTCCTTCTTCTTCTTTTTTTGTTCATGCGCTTCAAGGGAACCCGCCAACTCGTCAATGGTGAGTGTAGACAGGTCCTTGGACTCCTCTATGGCACAAACCACATTTTCGAACTGGTCTGTCAAAGATCTCAAGATTTTCTCCACCACTCTAGTGTCAGGTATATCTTCTCCATTCCGTTTTAACTGGTTCACAATTCCTTGAACCCGGGCAACGAACCCGGATACTCCTTCTGTGTCCTTCATCTTCATTCCCTCCAACTCGGCACGAAGGGTTTGGAGCCGGACTTGTTTAACTCGGTTAGCTCCTCTATAGACATTTGCTAAGATGTCCCAGGCTGCCTTTGAGGTCTCACAATTTGCTATCTTCTCGAACCCGGATTCGTCTACAGCTCGGAAGAGCATGAATAACGCCAGCTTGTCTTTTGCACGCGTCTCTTTCAACGCTTTGGTTTGAGCCGCCGAATGGCCTCCAGTGTCCTGTGGTTCTATAAAACCTGCTTGAACATTCTCCCAAGCGTCCTGGGATCCGAGAAGAGCCTTCATTTGGATGCTCCAATTCTCGTAGTTCTCCTTCGTCAACTTAGGTAGTGCCATATCACTCCCCCTCTCCATAGCTTTGATACCAATTTGTGGTATCACTATAATGTAGAACTTAAAATAAAAACAACTATTTTCTTGTGGAGAAGACAAAACTTGTATTTCTCTTTTTCTTGTGATATGTTGATTACAATATGGATTAGTTTATATAGGCACTAGATTGCCTTTTCATGACCCAAACATTAAATTAGCCATAAACCACAAAACTAAACTTCCAACTCTTGGCCTCTCTAACTCTTGGCCTTTCACTTTCTCACAACTCTTGGCCTTTCACTTTCTCACAACTCTTGGCCTTTCACTTTCTTACAACTCTTGGCCTTTCACTTACCTAAACACATGACTGCTTAATTAAGACTATTAACTAAAGCAAGGTTTGCCTACGTGCATCCGAAGAATCAACTAAAGCAAGTTCAACAAAGCTATAAATTGAGTTTTCCTCAAAGTTATGATATTGGAATGGGTTAAATCCTTTCTGAATCTGATATTGGTTTTTCTCTCATAAATATTGCAGACGAGATATTAGTGTAAATATGGGAAGTTTTGAATTTGGTGATCATTCTGTACAGGTTTCAGTGCTGACTGTTTTGGTTTGGAACATTATGACATGTTAAATCATAAAAATATTGCCAACTGTAAGAATTAGGGATCTTCTAGATATCTGTAGGTTATCTCAATGAAAATGTCATCCTTTTAGTTTGTTTCAATCGCATGCAAACTGATCTTCATATGTGTAAATAGCAGAACATATGAAAATGCTTGTTTTGCTCCAATTTGTTTTATTTGTGCATTTTCTAGAGGTTGAAATTGCAGAGCATGAAAGAAAAATGAAAGATCCCACTGAAACCATTTTGTTTTTGAACAATGCATATTCAAGCAGTACTAAGTTTTGTTATTTTACCTGCACTGTTTAGGGATCTAGAGATGTAAATGCTTTCTATGTAACAGTGTTCTATTTTTTTTTTATTTATCGCAACAGCTATAAAAGTAATATATAACAGTTGGTAGGGGTGGGGTTGTTCTTTCTTCCAGGGGTTAAATTTCATGCAACTAACCTGAAAATCACAAATGTGCTTTTTCTTGTTGGGTTTAAAATACTTGAATGTGCAATTACATGCTTGGATTTAGATTCCTAGCAGTTAGTTTCTGATTTCTGCATACTTTAGTTGTACTTTAGATATGACTCAGAGTCCTTAACCTGTCAACCTGTTGGTTTTAACTTCTTGGAAATGTCTATCTTCAATAGAAGTGAATGTTAGTTTGCCTCAATTGAAACAAATTTATTAGTCTTTTAGATTCTAATCTAAAGCCTTATTCATTCATTTCATTTTATTTTGGTGGTGGGGAAATGATGATCCTATGTGACTGCAATCTTAGTTAATTAAGAATATTGAAGGTTAATAAAATTTTGGCAGTTTCCCTGTTATGGTGAGCAGCAAGAGTCATGCTCTACCTTGTAGATAGGTAAATCGAAAAACGCGTTAGTTTTAAATATTGTTAACCTTCTGTTTCAAATTTCACTTATACTTCTACTTCAATATGAATTATTTATTGGGTTCTATTGGAATTTGTGTTTGCTTTGGATAAATTAGATGGTTTTTGTCTTGCTTCTTAAATGTGATATTTTAAGTGTATATAATTGCCCATGTTCCTACGAGCTTTTGTGATTCCAGAGTCTTTGTAACATTCATCTATATCACACTTCAAGTTGAGCCATGTGTTGGAGAATTTGGCATTCAAGTGAGCAGAATGGGATGTGTATCCCAGCCTTGCCCAAATAACTTATCCACTTTCTTTGTGGAGGAGATATTTGGATGACCATTGAGTTTTTGTTGATGATAAGGGTTACTTGCTAGTTAAGCGATGTCTCTTACCAAGTTACATAGTGTATCTTTTACCAATTTTTCCTGAAGCATTTGTTTGCAGATTGTTTTTGTTAAGTGAAGGTATTTATTGCTTGTTATGGGCACGGCTTTTCAACACCTGGCTCTTCAATCTTTTTGTGTGTATAGGTCGGTTGTTTTTTGGTGCCGTCAGCCTCTCCTCATAGTGAAGATGAAAAGGGAGTATGCGAATGGAAAATGTAAGCTTGCCAATGCATATACCAAATTACCAATATAAGGTTAACAAACAAGATAGGCATGCAGATGTTTTGTTTAGACTAGTCTCTCTTCACCATCCCTGGTTTGCTTAACTAGTTGAAGGGATTCAGAAAAGGCTCTTAACACCCTAAGTGAATGAATTTAAATTTACCCTTTACCTGGTGGTTAACGCTTCCTAAGGAGATTTCCCTGCACCTAGAGTCTAACGTAGAACCTTTGATTGATGGATGGCTAAAATACATCAAGCCCAATAGCAACAAATTTCTCTGACCAGCTTCATGAGTGGGTGAGCCATATAACCTCTCCTCCCATGTTGGACTTCAGTTAGACGTGACTTGGCCAACTTTCTTTAGCTTCTTGAATCGTCCATGTAGCAGGAACATGAAAATTAATGCAGTTGAAGGCCAAACATATTACTGTTGTTATTGTTAAATGTGTTTCTTTTGGAAATTCTGATTTGGAATCTAAGTTGAAATCTACCTTCACTTCACCTAATGTGTATGTGTTATGTGTAACCTTTTCTGCATTTTCTTTTTTATTTTCATATGCTATGTTTTGATTAATGAAAGCTTTGACCTTTTTGTCACTCTTTTGCTCTCTTTTTTCATTTGCATGGTTGTGTTTCTATTTGTGTAGTGATTTCATATAGAAAAAATGATTTTGCTCTAACTTAAAAGATTCACTTTTTGGGCAACTTGGTTGCAGTCTTTTACTTTATTTAAAAAAAGAGTAGGGATATTCTCACTACCAAAATTTTTCACTACCAACTTATTACATATCTAATCACCATTAGTTAACATTTTCTCTCTCCAATTTTTTTTAACATTCTCTCTCTTTGATCTAATGGTGATGTGATGGGTAGTAAGTTAGTAGTAAGAATTTTTGGTAGTTAGAATATCCTTACTCTAAAAAAAAACATAATTAAAAGTATTGTTTTAGTTAAGACACTTTTTTTTAATTATTGCTTTAAACTACATTTTATGTCTGTTGGACCCGACCAATAGTATATTTTTTTAGTCTTTCAAATGTTGATAAATGTTAATATTTTGATAAGAAATTACCTAAATGAGTTCCTATGAGGTCAACAGGTAAAATAAATAGTTGTATTATGCAAGATAAAAAATTAATTTTCGCTCCCTTTCCCTCCAATCCCAGCTCCGCCACTGGGCAGGAACAAATTAAATTAAATTATCTTTCAAAACCATATGCAAGACATTGTTAAGCTTGCATGGAGGTTTTTTATGCAACTTATGCTGCATCTCCTCTCTTTGCTTTCAAAATATGGATTTTTTAGTTTGACTCAATTTTTCATTTTCCAGTGTAACGGAGTTCCATATTATTTATAAAATTATAAGGATCCATAAACCCAACTCAATAACTTAAAAATTTAGGTTGAAATATAATGTCGAATTATTTATTATAGTTGAAGTAAATTATTCTGTAGGTGGTGGTGCTGCATTTCCCAAACCCACATAACACTCATTTTCAGACTTAAGCGGTTCATTTAGTTTAGAATGGTTGTGTCG